>JAWQEG010002359.1:22500-73417 GCA_033782935.1 Petrolisthes cinctipes | reverse complement strand
TATGTACATTAGACTAGGCCTGTACACATATACACATTATGTACAGTCGCAGCACATAGTCCTTGAACAGACTTCCCTTTACACCCTGGTCAAGGACTATATGCCATAACTGTACTGTACATTATACTAGGTGTGTTTATGAATGTGTAATTATCATAATGTAATATTACAGGTGGGAATAGACTGGATGAGGGTGACTGACACCACACCAGGACACAACCAGACTATACAACAACACAACTGTAGTCGTCCACTGCCTCACCATCCTAACCTTACCATTACAATATATTGTGACGACATTTATAGTTTGGAGAAACCTAAGGAGTGTGGTACAGTGAGTCAACCCTGTCCCATTGGTGAGTGTAACCAAACTTATCTTATACACATATAACATACAACCTGACCTATCAACACACACACACACACACACACACACACACAGGATGAAACACTAACCAAAAAATAACTCATTGGTACACACACACACACACACAGGGGGAAATAATGTCAACTACTCAGTGGTTTACTCTCTCACACACACACACACACACACACAGGATGAAACACCAACCAAAAATAACTCATTGGTACACACACACTCACACACACAGGGGGAAACAATGTCAACTACTCAGTGGTTTACACACACACACACACACACAGGGGGAAACAATGTCAACTACTCAGTGGTTTACACACACACACACACACACACAGGATGAAACACTAACCAAAAAATAACTCATTGGTATACACACACACACAGGGGGAAACAATGTCAATTACTCAGTGGTTTACACACACACACACACACACACACAGGAGGAAACACCAACCAACAAATAACTCAATGGCTTACACACACACACACACCTCATTGGTTTACACACACACACACACACACACACACACACACACATACATATAATTGAAAACACCAACAAATAACTCAAGGGTTTACACACACATATACCTACACACACACACACACACATCAACTAACAAACAATTCATTGGTTTACACACACACAAACACACACACACATACCTACACACACACACACATCAAATAATAGACAACTCATTGGTTTACACACACACACATCAATTAACAGACAACTCATTGGTTTACACACACACACACCAACCAACAGACAACTTAATGGATTACACACACACACACATACACCTACACACACACACACACACACCAACCAACAGACAACTCAGTGGTTTACACACAGACACACACACACACACACATAATGAGTATTTATAGTGTTTAGAAATAATACATTTTTCACAATATAAGTATGGTAAATATAATTATAATGATAAGATAATGAGATATTTATTATCTCTCTCTCTCTCTCTCTCTCTCTCTCTCTCTCTCTCTCTCTCTCTCTCTCTCTCTCTCTCTCTCTCATACTCAACATGTGTGTTAATATTTCTCTCACTCTCTCCTATCTCTGGTTCTCTTATACTCAACATATGTGTTAATATTTCTCTCACTCTCTCTCTAAATACTCAACATGTGTGTTAATATTTCAGACATTATGCAGGATACTACGGACATTGAGAAAGACATTACGGAAATCGAAAAAGAAATATCTGACATAGTACCCAAGACAAATGACTCTGAACAAGATACAAACTCAACACAGAACATAACGATGTGTGACCAGGTGTGGAAAGCAGAAATCCTGAATGTGGCATTGTATGTACCGAGGCTGGAAGTAGTGACCTTGTTCTTGGCCACGGTGATATCTGTAATTATATACTTGTCTTGGATTAAGTTTGTGAACATTAACATTATGCTGTTCCTTGCTCCAATGTGTCGTAGGCTGGCACTCCTTCTTTATGGACCACCACAAGTACCAGACAACCAGTAACAAGGAAACACACACACCAACAGACACAAGTACCAGACAACCAGTAACAAGGAAACACACACACCACAGACACAAGTACCAGACAACCAGTAACAAGGAAAGACACACCCCAACAGACACAAGTACCAGACAACCAGTAACAAGGAAACATACACACCAACAGACACAAGTACCAGACAACCAGTAACAATGAAGCATACATCACATAATGAACATTGTTTACATAGAATGACTCTTGATAAACAGGTATAAACTATTCTATGTTAATCTCAATAATAATCTAATGCCATGTATTCAGTAATAATATCTAATACCATCATTTTACTAATAATTTCAATGTTTTATTGTATGACAATATAAACTGCATATTGTATTAATTTGATATGTTTTTATAATTATATGACCTGCTGTTATATTGTTGTACTCCAATATAAGGAGTTATAACATGATGTCAACAACTTATATTATATCTATGTACTCCACTATAAGGAGTTATAACGTGTGTGTGTGTGTGTTTTTGTTTCTTGTGAGTGGGATAGAGAAAGAGAGAGAGAGAGAGAGAGAGAGAGAGAGAGAGAGAGAGAGAGAGAGAGAGAGAGAGAGAGAGAGAGAGAGAGAGAGAGAGAGAGAGAGAGTTGGTGTGTTTTTGTCTCTTGTATTAGAGAGAGAGGGAGAAAGAGAAAATGTGTGTGTGTGTGTGTGTTCTAAATCAAGAATAAAATGACTGAGTGATTCTCACACAGTGTAGTTGGACTGACACACACACAGACACACACACACACACACCTTTACTGCTTTTTGTACTTTGAATATAAGCTGTATTTTAATGAGATAGTAGCCTATACTTTGGGTACATTGGAATGCCTTGATTCACCCAAAGTATGTCAGGAAATAATGCCAGATGAGTAAAAAATAATTGTGGCCTGATGTTGCTGGGAATAATTTGTTGGAATTATTTGCTTTGATTGTAACCTGTGATTTAATAAACACAAAAAGTTTGCATTTGTAGCAGATCAGTGTTTTATTATCAGTCCTCCTTTGTTTATTAAAATATTTTGTATCTGTGATGGAGAGTGAGGGTGACGTGATTCATACATACATAGAAGGAATAAAGAACTCATCATTAACAACATTACTCTATAAACAAAGAAAAGAAAAAAAAAAAACACACACAGACACACACAGGAGAATATGTAAGTTTAGACTTGCTGATATGAAACGTAGGTATTGACCAAGACGATGAAGGACATATTGGTTGGCTGTGACAGGAGAACACACACACACACACACACACACACACACATTCTTTCTCTCTCTTACACACACACACATACACACACATTCTTTCTCTCTCTTACACACACAAACACACATTCTTTCTCTCTCTTACACTCTGAGCTTGGGGATATTTTGAAGACAAAAAGTGGAGCCCGGCTACATTCTCTACTTGGCTCACCTGGTAAAGTTTAATATATAAAGGTGAGTGGACGAGGAAATCCTGTCTCCAAAAGTTTATACCTAAAAGGAAAGGCGATAGTTAAAATAAGAAATAAAAGGTAATGAAAGCGTCGGTGACGAAAGTTAATCTAGCTAAACATGGCTGGGAGAAATACTAAGCAGAGAGGAACATCAGATGATAAAACAGAGAGAGGTGAAGAAGGGAGGGATAGTGAAGGGAAAGGAAGAGAATATGAACTTCAAATTAAAAGGGTTACACAAATGGAATAGAATATTGAGGAGAATTCTAAGAGATGGAAGGAAATGGTACAAGAGATGAAGGAAGTAAAGGCGTTATTAAGGGATAAGATGGACAAGTGAGTGGTTGGTTAGTAGTTTAAGTGTGTGTGTAGGGGGGGGGGGGTTAGTATTTAAAGCCTGTGTGTGTGTGATGCAATGGTTGGTTGGTTGGTTAAGTATTTAAAGTAAGTGTGTGTGTGTGTGTGTGTGTGTGTGTGTGTGTGGGGTTAGTATTTAAAGCGTGTGTGTGTGATGCAGTGGTTGGTTGGTTGGTTAAGTATTTAAAGTAAGTGTGTGTGTGTGTGTGTGTGTGTGTGTACCAAGTAGATATGGTTAGTTTTAAGCTGGATGAAGTTAGATTAGGTCATTATAGGTTAGGTTAGACCAAGATTTAATTATGCTAAGCTAAGATAGGATAGAACAGGTTATAAATGAGATGAGGTTAGGTTATGATAGCTTAGGTTAGGATAGGATAGGGTAGAGAGTCGAACAAATGAACATTCAAATGATGGATTAATGGAACAGAACAAAGCATTGAAGCAACGAGTCGAAGTAATAGTGGATGAAAACGAAGCACTTCAAGTAAGATTGAATACCAGTGAGGATTGATTGATTGATTATTATTAGGTGCCACAACAGTGAGGTCATATTGCGCCAGAGAAAGGTGATATAGAGGTGTGACAGCAAGCAGGAAGGAAATAAAGTTAAAAGAGGGACAGTTGAAGAAAGGAAAGGGAGTGACTGGGGCCGAAAGGGCGCCCAAACCCTTAAATTACTGCCCACATCAGTGAGGAAAGAGGTAAGGAGCAAGGAAAGAACTTGGTAAAACTGAAACACGAGCAGGAAGGTTGGGTGAGGGTTCATGAAGAGAAAATTGTTAACTTTAACCCCTCCGGGACGGGCCAAGAATGGAAATACGTACTGTGGTTCTGGGCTCAATACTAATTTTTTACCCTGCCTGTCCGGGTATTTCCCGGAAAATCACTCTACTTCTCTTACTCCCTACGTCTAAACTACAATACTGAACAACTTAAATTTGATTGTGTACTCACCATCAACTCCTCCTCTTTCCATTAAAACCAACCCCAGCTCTCTAGGACACTCCATTGCCGAGAAATCAAGTGAGGAATGGAGGTCACTTTTCCCGTGAGAGCGAGGCTGCGTTCGCTTTGTGAGCGTGGCTGTGACTCAATCTAGCTGGTTGCACCCGCGGAGTGGAGGTTACAGGAGCGGGTGCGCCCGGCAGCGCGGTAGGATGCACCGAATCGAACGAGCCCGTATTTTCTTCACTACGCCCAGCCATTGTCACGGTCAAGCACACACTGATTGAATGTGGGGATGAAAAGGTCTGGTGGTGAAGTATAGCCAGATCAAAAAAAATCCCGACAAATTTGGCGTTTTTCCCCATAAATTACCAAAAGCGGGATTTCCCGCTGCCCGGACTCTGTCGACAGAGCGGGATTTCCCGCTGCCCGGCCTCTGTCGACCGAGCGGGAAATCCCGCTGCCCGGACTCTGGGGGTTAAAGAGGTTGTTGTGTGTGTAACTAAGGTTGTCTCTTAGTATCCTGTGCAAGAACTGTAAGATGTTTGGGGTGCATCTCTTAGCAGTAATTAGTCTGTTAGTTGCTATGGTAGGATGAGTGATAACATTCCTTCAGTGGAGAGCTGTATTTCCTGATTTTAACAATATGTTCATGCGAGTAGTACAGTCGGCGGCATAAGTCCTGTCGCCACACCTGCTTCACCGAGACAGGCAGTGTTCATGGACTCGAGAACTAGAGCACGTTTTCTACACCTAAGAAACTCGAGTCTATGAACATCGCGTGCCTCGGTGAAGCAAGCGAGGCGACAGGACTTTTGCCGCCGACTGTACCTGGTACATTTGAGGACTTACTAATACAAACATGTGGTATGTACAGTCACTCATAAAAGTAAAGACACCCTCAGACAAGACACCTATTAAGTGGTGTGATATCGGTTTTGGTAACATTGTACCTGACGTCAGAGGTGGTGGTGGTGTGGGTGGTGTTTGGAGGAAGGTTGGTTTGCTCGAAACATTATCCCAACTCATGTTTCGTCTCATCTACCATTAGTTACAAATGTGTCGAGCAAATCAACTTCATCTCTCAAGCGCCATCACTGACGTCACTTACACTGTTGCCAGAACCGATATCACAAGTATAAGAAGATGACTGGCCTGGAGGGGTCTTAATTTTTATGAGTGACTGTACACTACAAAGTAATGAAACAGCACGAGAAAGGATACAATGGGTAAACCAGATTCATGGGGAGCGGCATTACTCGAACTGACAGTGGAGAATATGATGACAAAATGGGTGACAGAACAAACTAGGTATAGAGGAACAGACGAGCCATCAATGCTCCATCTGGTGTTCACTAGGGAGGCGGATGTAATAGCAGACATCACATACAAAAGTCTGCTAGACAAAAGTGATCATGTACACTCGGAATCCAAAATTTGTATCCAGGTCTTGTTGAAGTTTTGAATCAGTTGACATACTAGTGAAACAATGATAACGCTTATCCTGTTTCATATTTGCTTGAGCTCGCTATATTAATACTCGATCAGGATATTCGAAGGAAGCCTGGATACATATTTTGGATTGCGAGCGTACCTATTGAGTTGGAAATATTAGAGGGAGGTGTAGATGTGAGGGATGAAGCACATAGGGAGAATAGGTTGAATTATGGAAGGACTGAGTTTAGAAACCAAAGAAAGTTCTTTTGGGGTACAGACTGGATGGAGCAGTCTCGCTCCAGAACAGGTGGAGTGTGGACGTACTCGTGGCGCTCTGCCTCCATTCTCGTTTGTGTTGTTGTTTTGTGTTGTTTTGGAGCTCTTGTTTGTATTTTTTGTGTTGTTTGTGAGTTCTTGTTTATGTGTTGTTGTTTCTGTGGTGTTGCTGGTGTTGTTTGTCTGTTGTGGTTCTGTGTATAGTTTTGTTGTGATTGTCTGTGTGTGTGTGTGTCCCTGGCTGATTGAGTGTTTAGTTGTTTGTGTTGTTGTTTCCTTTCCATCTAGGCCTTGCCTGGCCTGATGGAGAGTGCGGATTCCTGCTTGGAGGCCGACTTGGCAATGTCGGAGGAAGACGAGTCTCCAATTGAGGATCACTGGCCTGAGCTGCCTTCTCGCAACCCTCCCCCCCTCTCCTCGGTCACTCCGCAGCTCAGGTTGCAGCCGTCCACCTCCTCAACCTCTACCAAGCGACCTGTTGATGCCTCGTCCGACTCCTCGCAGGATTCCGATGGTGTAGACTGTTTGCCTCCAGCTGCCAAGACTGCCAAGGGTGCTTCAGCTGTGCACGACGTACCTTCGCTGCCTCACCCTGGTGTTTCTTCTTTGTATACCAACTCCTTGCCCTCGTCCAACCTTCCTGCTTTTGCCCTGAGAGATGCCTATGTCAAACTCTCCTTCTCTGGAAACCCATCTACGGACACAAAGCTGCGTTGGTTGTCTGATGTCAACAGGGCCTTCCAGTTGCAGCGTGAACTGGCTGAAGTCAAGATGGCTGCTGTCACCTCCCGGTTTGTCTACATCTCTAGGAAGCGTCAGGACATCATTGATAGAGTGAAGGCTGGTGAATTTTTATCTCTGCCTCTCATTCTTGAAGACTCACCTGAGAGGCCTCGTAAGTTCCCCAGCTACATCCTCACCCGTTTTCCTATTGATGTTGACCCGAAACTTGCCAAAGGATACCCTGGTGTGTACTTTGCCCGTCGTTTTTTCCAAGATGGTTCCCCCATTGGCCGTATTGTTGTTGTCTGGAGTCAACCCGATCCACCTCCAAATGAGATTTCCTTTGATTTCCTCCCTTGTCTTCCACCGTGTGAGGTGAGGAAACTTCATAATGACCAGCCTTGGTGCTACAGGTGCTGGGGTGTGGGGCATATCTCCCGGTACTGTTCTGCCAGGCCGAAATGTGCATGGTGTGCGGCCGACCATGATTCCAAGACGTGTCCTGTCAGGGGTGAACCATCACGTCCTGCTGCCTCCACCTCTGAGCCTTCACCTCCTGAAGATACGTCTCGATGGAAGTGTCCACGATGCCTTCAGCCAGGGGTTAACGTATGGCATGGATGTACTCGACGTAAGGTCCAGGATCGTGTCTCTACTATTGCTCCGCCTCCACCACCACCACCACCACCACCACCTCCCCAGTCTGCTCCTCCTACCAGCCCTGCTCCTCCTACCAGCCCTGCCTCACCTCCAGACCTGGCCCTCCTTAAGTCTCTGTACGGCTCTCGAAAACCGCTTTTCTGCCCTTGAAGCCAGGATTGATGGGCTGGTTGCCACTCAGGCTGCCAATGACTCCAAACTCTCCACCTTGGTCGAGGCTCAGCAGGCCATCATCTCAACTGTCACTACCCTTACCGAAAAGATGGATACTGTTGCATCTCGCCTTGAAAAGCTTTTCGAGTCAGTCCCTTCTCCTGGTCCATCTTCTTCTCCAGGTCGCTCATCTGCCCCCACTCACCGGACTTCTACCTCCAAATACAGAGTTCGCTAGTGATTGCCGGCTGGATGTCATCTCCTGTCAACTCAAGGCCTATGTTTTTCGTCATCATCCCAGTGTTATTTTTCTCCAGGAAGCATTTCCAGGACGGCCGCTCGCTGCTGGGCAAGCTCCTCCTCTCTCAGGTTATGTGCCATATGTTCATCTGGTAAGGAATGGTCTCCTGACTTACATACATAGCTCCTTGCCACATCGCCTTCTCCGTACCTCCACTGATCCTGACATGACCTTTCAGCTATTTGAGGTTCTACCTGGGAATGGAGTACTCCAACTATGTAATGTCTATTCTGCCCCAGCTAGACTCACTCTTGAGGCTCTTCCTTCTCCAACAGTGCGTGGTATGGTGTATATGGGAGATTTTAATGCTCGGCATTCTGATTTGGGTGATGGTACTGGCTCTATTAATCGTAATGGTGTTCGTCTCTTTTTATACATCCGCAAGCATCATCTGACACACTGGGACACTGGCGGTGCCACTCATTGCCGGGGAGGTACTCTGGATTACATCCTCTCGTCTGGCCTGATAGCATCTCAGGTCCAGTGCTCCACTGTGCCAGACTTATTCTCTGATCACATTGCTCTTCGGTTTCATTATTCTCTAACTGCTGGGTCGGGTTCTTCAGCCACTCGTTTGCGTATTGCTGTGCCCCCTAAATATTGCCCGACTTACATCTTATTTATGGCCCATGTATTCCCTACATTTGACATATCATCAGCTGAACAGTTGTACTCTGATCTTGTATCTGCTACTCATGACTTTTATAGGCTATACGTCTCCCGGCCACACCTCCAGCATCGCCATACTGCCCACTCCTGGACGCTGGATGCACGTATACAGGAGGCAAAGGAGGAGGCTGAACGTGATGGCCTATTGTTTCAAGCCAACCCAACCCCTGACCTACTCCATCGTTACCAGATGTCTAGGGACGCTTTAGTTGCCCTGCAGGATTGTGCTCACACTGAGTCTTGGCAGCGGTTCACGGACAGCATCAACCAGCAAACAAGTGTGGCTTCTATGTGGCACCTCATCCGTCGGGTTGTTAAAAAGACACCGGCCACTGCTCGTCATCACACTCCTGCCGACTATGCCAAACAACTTGTCGATGCCTGGTCAGAACAATCTACCCAAGCCAGTCTACCCATCCACATACAAGATGCACTCGCTTCCCGTGCTGCTGTCCATCGGCTACGTCTAATGTCTGCTCTGTTACAAGATGATGACGATGATGCAGAGGAGATAACTGAGGAGGAGTTGCGCCGTGCTCTCTCTCGGGGTAAAGCTTCTTCCCCTGGTGATGATGGTATTACTTATGCTGTGCTGCGTCTACTTCAACAAGTTCCTGGGAACCCTCTACTTCGACTGTACAATCTTTGTCTTCGTGACGGTTGTGTACCACGAGCCTGGACCAGCAGCACAATAATACCCATCCCTAAGCCCGGCACTGCGAAGTTCAGGCCTATTTCCCTTACTTCCTGTTTCTGTAAGGTTATGGAGAGAATCTTACTCAATCGTCTCATGTACAGACTGCAGGATCGCCTTTCTCCATGGCTGTTTGGTTTCCTTCCCCAGCGGAGCACACATCACTGCCTAGTCGACCTGTACTCTCGCCTTTCCAGGGACAGTGTGGTGGCCTTCATTGACCTTCGAAGTGCCTTCGATGTTGCTAATAGAGATGTCATTTTGGATCAACTGGTTGACTTTGGGATAAAGGGTAATCTACTACGGTGGATTCGGGGCTACCTGAGTAACAGGACCTCCCATGTGTTTTTCAGTGGTGCACTCAGTCCTTTGCGCAGTTTTCATCTTGGTACGCCTCAAGGTGGTGTTCTCAGCCCATTGTTATTTAATATTCTGATGCATCGGTTGCTCACTTCTCTCCCTGATATACCTGGAACTACAATTACATGCTATGCTGATGATATCTGTGTTCATTCTACCTCACCAAGGGATCTCCAGCGGTTTCTTGACTCCTTCTCTGTGGTCTCCTCTCACTGTGGCATTATTGTCTCCCCAGATAAGAGCAGAATATTCACCTGCCGCCTTCCTCAACCTCGGCCAGTGTTCACCATTGGAGGGACTGTCATTCCCATGTGTTCCCAGTACTGCTACCTGGGTGCGCCAGTCAATATTTGGCCGATTGTCCCTGCCAGACCTCAAGACCATCCCATTGTCCAGGACTTATTGGGTCGTCTCCAGCGCCGACTTACACCACTTCAATGGCTATCTAACAACTCCTCGGGCATCTCCATCCCAGTAGCCAGAACCATCTATATTGCTTTTATCCGTTCAGTTGTTGATTACCTCTCCCCTGCTTTGATTCAACTTCCCAGGGCTACTCTGGAAACTTTAGAAAAATTTCAGAATAGAGCAATGAGAATAATTCTCGGCTGTCCAATGTCGACCAGGATAGTGAACATGCAGCGTGAGTTGCGTCTTCCCCCATTAATCGAGAGAATTTATTGTAATGTTACTGGCTTCACTGTCAAGTGCCTCCATTTCGCACATCTTTCACCCCATTACTCTCAGTTAGTCAGGACTTCTCTTAGACCAAACTACCCGGTCCCTCCCATACTGCCTGCTGGACGTACTCTTATAAGGTCTGTTTCCTCTGTGCTCCGTGGTCTTAATATAGATATAATGGTTGCAGACGTACCCCCAGGGCCCCCTCCATGGATGCTACCAACACCTGATGTGAGCTTTACACCTACTTCCAAGTCGGAGCTGCCTTCTCTACAGCGGCAGTTGGCTCTAGAACACATAGAAACAGTGACTTCCTCCATCACAGATCCATACTGCCTCTACACTGATGGCTCATTGCAGGTGGATGGTGCAGCAGGTTGTGCTGTTTTCTCGCCTGTCCTGGAGTCACCTCCAGGGGGCTGGGTTGGCCGTCGTCTCTGTAACCACTCTAGCTCAACATTGTGTGAACTGAATGCCATTCTGGATGCTGTTAGTGTTGTTTGTCAACGTGGAGTGAATGCTGCCATTTTTTGTGACTCCAAACCTGCCCTTCATTCCTTCTCTAGTGTTCAGCCCACACACTCTACTGTTGTTCAGCAGATTTTATCGTTTTTGGCCTTATTGCGTCATCGTAAATTGACTGTCAAATTTTTATGGGTGCCATCCCATGTAGGTTTACGTCACAATGGTACAGTTGACAGACTCGCAAAGGAAGCCTGCCATCTGCCTCCTCGTGGTGCTGGACGTCCTCTCTCCCTGACATGTTACCTCTCTAAAGTCCGCTCCGCCGCTCTCCTCCCTGTACGGCGACGCAGGGATGCAGAGAGGCCCTTCAGCATCTCCATCACCCATTACGAGTCTGTATGCCGTCACAAATATTCCTACCGTCGTCGAGGCCTCATGGTTCGGAGGCACAATGTAGTCTCTGCTCGTTTGAGGCTTGGTTACCGGCCACCGTGGCAGGTTGCTGGGATGCAGGGTGAGCCTCCCTTCACTGAGTGTCGCTTGTGTCGAGCGCCTCGTGCTAACACTATAGAGCACTATTGCCTAGCCTGCCCCACTGTCCGACACTTGCTGCCCCAGGGCCTACCACTTGATGTGGTTTGTCAACACCTGCTGAACCATCAGGTTCTGGAGGAACTTCTGGTGCGCCACCCTCGTTTTGGTGGATTTAAGTAGGTCATGATGTAAATATTTGTCTGTATGCTTGTGCTTCATTCTGTTATGTTTTCGTGATGTGGTTGTGTGTGCGCATGTGTGTGTGCTTGTGTGTGTGTGTGGTCATTGGGTTCTTGTGAGTCCCGCCTACCCTTGTGTACTTTTGTCTGCCTATTGACTGACGCTACGGCGCAATGAATTAAAAAAAAAAAAAAAAAAAGACTGGATGGAGCTGGTGGATGCCGGAAGTGTGCAGAGAAAATACCTTATATTTGGAAAAATATATACGGAAGGAGTATCCAAGTATGTCCAGTCACGAGCACTAATAAGTATACAGCTCTGGTTGAAGCTTTGAACAGGCCAAATTCACCAACGAAGTAATTCCAATGGAGATGTTATTGTAGACACACCTGAATACTTATTAGTGCTGGTGACTGTATCAAAATACAAGATAAGTAAACTGGAGAAAAAAGAATGGTTCACTGGACAATGTGAGACAGCAAGATTAAGAAAGGCGGAAGCCTGGAATAGAATGCGGAGGAGGAATACACAGAAAAATAGAGAGGCATTTAAAAAGGCAAGAAATAATTATGTTCAGGCAAGAAGAGAGACCGAGAAGAATTATGAGAAAGATATTGTAGCGACATCAAGCACCTTTATGTAGCTTCCATCTCACCTGTCCTCGGGGCGCATCTTAAGCCTCATCTGTTCAACCTGAGCCAACCTTGGCTGGCCTGAGCGGCCGCAGCGCCGTTGTTCATTCACTCGGCCATTAGCTCTACACCTGGAAACACCTCCCTCTCCTGACCTGCTGTGCCTCCTGTCGCTACCTGTCTACACCAAGCTCTCCACGTGTCGCCTGCAGCAGCTACCTCTCTCACACTACACGACCACGGCAGGCGGGAACTCACAGCTACAAGGTGCTTGCTACTACACAACCTATGTCTATCTATCTATCTATAGCTCCGACGCCTCGTTCTCTCCGGGAACTCCCCTCAAGGGGGTGGCCACGGCAGAAGTGTCTCCAGTTCTCCCTGTTCCAACACTCCCTCCTTACTTGTTCAAGCCCTACTCTGCCCCTCATGTTTTCTCTCCTTTACATACTCTTCCACTCTGTTCTGCCATCTAACTGGTGGTCTGCCTCTCACACCAGGTCCTACAACTTCACTTCCATACACCTTTACAAATTCCTCGCCTTGCATTCTCTCCACATGTCCATACCATCTCAATGTATTACGTTTCACTCTCTCAACCACTCCACACTCAATACCAATTGCCTTCTCACTCATACCACATCTCTCATATACACTCTCATTACTTTCTCCATCCCATCTAGTAAGTCCACATGCTCCTCTCAAGTAACTCATTTCCACAGCACCTATTCTAGACTGATGCGCCCTACTCCATGTCCATGTCTCCGACGCATATGTCAGTGTTGGCAGGATTATACTATTTCGTAGTCCCCTTTTCACTTCCATACTCACACTTCCACCCTTCATAATCCTCCCCAGTGATCCTATGACCTGTCTACCCTTCACTGCTCTCTCCCTAATTTCTCCTTCCATACTTCCATGTTTACACATAACTGTACCCAGGTACTTAAACTCCTTCACTTCCTCCATCCTCTCGCCCCTCAGAGTTATCTCACACTTCGTCCCAGTTGGTACAGCCACTCTGTAAGGTGTAGCAAAGTCAATCACTTCAGTTTCTGCTCTTTCAAATACCATTACTTTACTTTTACCCACATTTACCTTCAGTTTCCTTCGTTTACAAACAGACTGAAATTCGTCCACCACTCTCTGTAAATTCCTTTCATTCTCAGCCATCAGCACAGTGTCATCCGCAAGCAAACTTGCCACCAGGGACCAGTTTGCTTCATTCAGCCTCAACTTCACCCCCAGACCGTTCACTTTGGCTTTCACCTCTCTCATACAACCATCCATATATACATTGAACAACCATGGTGACATAACACACCCCTGTCTCAGCCCTACACTAATATTAAAACTCTCACTTAGATCACCCTCTACCCGTACACATGCTTTTGCATCTGCATAAAAAGCCTCAATGCATTTCAGCATAAATTCTCAACACCTCTGTCATAGCTTTCCTATCAACTCTATCGTATGCCTTCTCCAAGTCCATGAAGGCAGCATACAACTTCTTACCCTTCCCAATATACTTCTCCACTATTGATTTTAATGCAAATATTTGGTCCACACATCCTCTACCCTTTCTGAATCCTCCCTGCTCCTCACTAACTTTATTCCCTGTTACTTCCATCAGTCTTTCAGTCAGAACCTTCCCGTAAACCTTCCCCGGTACACTAAGAAGGCTTATTCCCCTATAGCTACCATACTCATCCTTACTTCCCTTCCCCTTATACAAAGGTACAATTATGGCTCTCCTCCAATCCTCTGGCACCTCTCCCTGCCTCCAGGCCAGTGTACATATAAGCAACATCCACTCCACCACTACCTCCCCCCCACACTTTAACATTTCAGCAGTTATCCCATCCACCCCTGGTGCCTTTCCCATCTTCAACTTTCCTATTGCTTTCCTAACCTCTTCCCTTCCTAATTCTCCCTGTACATCCTGTCGTCTACCACCTGCCTCCATCCCCATGCATGTCACCACCGCCTCCCCTCCCGTCCCCCCATTCATCAACCGATCAAAATGCCTCTTCCACACTTCTTTCACTTCCTCACTTCTACTCACAGTAACTCCATCCTCTCTCTTCATTCTCACACTACCAGACTTTCCTTCTTCTCTTTCTCTTTTAACCTCCTTCCAGAATAGTTTCTTGTTCTCTTTAAACTTTTCACTCAGCTTCATACCAAACTCCTCATCCACTCTCCTTTTACTCTCACTCACCATCATTTTCACTTGTCTCTTACACACATTATATTCTCTTTTCCATCTCTCTCTCACTTCTTCCGGCACATTCCTCTGTAGTGTTCTCCGATATGCCTTCCTCTTATCCTCTACAGCATCTTTCACTTCTTCTGTCCACCAAGCACTCCCTTTCTTGCCCCTCTTCTGTGTCTTATATCCTACTACCTCTGCTGCTGTCCTCAAAACTATCATCTTAAACATTTCATACACCGCATTCACTCCCACTCCCTCCCCTATCCCCATCCTTACATCTCCCAGCACCTCACCCACCCTCCTCTTATATTCCTCCCTATACTCTTCTACATCTAATTTCCAACTAGCCACCACCCTCTTATTCCTCACCCCTTCATCCCTCCTACTATACTCCCACTTAACCCTAACCTTCATCCTCACCAACACCGCAAAATGGTCGAAGCAATGGTCCGGACCATTCCTCTCACTACTTTTGCGTCATACACATCCTTCCTCAACCTTTCATCCACTGCCACATAATCAATCAAACTCTTTTGCTCTCCTCTATCATCCCTTCTCTTCCATGTATACCTGTGGATCATCTTGTGCTGAAAGAAGGTGTTCGCCAAGAACAACCCTCTCTCAGCACAGACATCCACTAGATACTCACCATTCTCATTTGTTCCTTCTACACCCCATTTATCCACAATATTCCCCACTTCCTCACCTCCCACCTTTCCATTCATGTCTCCCATCATCACTATTCTCCTTCCATTATCAATTCCTCTCAGACATGCATTCAACTCTTCCCAAAACACTCTCATCTTCTCTCTCCCCGTCTTACTCTTTTCATTTACTGGTGCATAAGCACACACCCAAGCATACTTTACCAAGCCAATCTTTCCCGTCATCCATACTATTCTTGATCCATTCCACCCATGTCCATCCACTCCCTTCCACACCCACGGAGACACCAACAGCGCACACCCTTCCTTCCCTCCCTTACCCTTTTCATTCGTGCCCGTCCATACTACTCCTCCCTCCATTCCCTCCCACAGTTCACTCTCCCTTCTTTCCTGACACTCAACCACTCCACATCCTTTCACGTGTGTCTCCGTCACTCCCATCACATCCACTCTTCCTTTCTTAAAACATTCTACAATCTCTCGCCTCTTGGTCCCATCCGTCATTCCATTCACATTCACAGCTACCACTCTCATACAATCCCTCTTCCCCACTCCCTCTACAGGGCAACCCGGAGACCCTCCCCTGCCAGTAGCCATATCTGTCCACTCCACCATTGGGGGGCCACTGATGGCTGGCAAGGCCAATGCAGTGCTCATTCCCGGAGGGACACGGGCCGTCGGCATTGTCAAAAGCTAAAAACAAGGTAATAAATTTAAAAGAAATTATCACAAAATATAAAAACATGCAGTCATAAAATTAAAATTTTAAAAACACTAAAATACAATAAAAATACAATAAAAACCTTAAAACCTATATGTGGGGGAAGCTAGGTCTCACCCCCACACCGCCTTCCCCTTTGGCTCCACCTCCTAAATGGATAAAAACTAGATAAAAAAAGGAGGTGTACCCCCGAGGTCACCGCTTGGAGGCGGGGTAAGGCTTACCTACCCTTCCTGGGGAGGGGTAGGTCACCGAGGTTCTTGCTTTTCCCAATACTGACAGCAGTTAAGCACAGTAGTAATCCTCGACCTCATTGGTTACGATATTGCCACTGCGCAAAGCATTGTACTTACCAATAAATTATTACCGTGTATAATCGAGTCTGTTCACCCTGGTACTAACACAACCACCTGTTGTTACAATTGGTGACCCCGGAAAATTCAACTTGTGTACACAATACAATTTCAACTCCATGCTACTCTACGGCCATGCAAGATACTTCACTCTACGTCTATGTAAGCTACTCCACTCTACGTCTACATAAGTTACTCCTCATGCTACGAGCGATGCTACTCCACGTCCACACAAGCTACTCCACACTACGTCCATGTAAGCTACTACACTCTACGTTCATGTGTTGTTACCTACTCCACTCCACGTCCACACAAGCTACTCCACACTATGTCCATGTAAGCTACTACACTCTACGTTCATGTGTTGTTACCTACTCCACTCTACGTCCACACAGGCTACGAACTTCTTCACTCCACGTCCACGTGTTGTAAGCTACTCCATTATACGCCCAAGTGTTGCAAGCTACTCCACTATACGACCACAACCTCGACCACGACTACCACCTACTACCTACGAGCTACACAGGCTACAACACCTCCACACACCAGCTACGACCTTCACAGCGGCCTATGACTGACTCCTTCAGCCACGACTCCCCAGTGATTTCACCCCTCCAGATTTTAGTTAACGTAACTTACCCCCTAAAACCCTTTTCTATCATCCACGTGTCTCACACATTTCCGTACCACCAACCCCTACCATCCACCTGTGTCTCTACCGCGACCCCCTCCTCTATTAGGCGTACCCCATTTCTCACTGTACCTGCTCCATTTTCGTCCCTTTTGCTCTTACCCCATCATATTTTTTTTCCAGCTCCCTCCCGTATTACCTCCTTTCTCCACCCCACTAACTCCTTCCTTACCACGTGTTATTCCTCTCCTCCCGTCCCTTTGTGTCCTATATTATCCACTGTACTTTTGTCTCACCCCCACTACTCATGTGCCCCCTATTGATGTTTTGCACTCTTCCCCCACGTGTTACCACCCTCCAACATTCACCTTTTGTCTCCCACTTCATCCTTAACCCCATCCGCCACCCCCGCACTCTACCCCTGTGTCCCACGTATCTACATCCCCCTTCGCCTGCCCTGTTTTTCTTTGTCGTCCCTCTGTGTTTCTCACCCCTCCGTTTTCCCGTACCCCCTGCTCGTCAACTACCCCTACCCAGTGACAACCACTGGCAACTGCACCCCACCAGCACTGGCAGAACTCCCAACTACCATCAGAGGTTCGGTCACGCAGCAAGGAATTGCTGCCCCCAGTGCCAGTGGGGTTTATCCGTGAACCGCCCTACTGCCAGTCCAATACAGGGAAACGAGTAAAGCAGTGGCAAGACAACCCCCTCCACGCTACTGCCCGCGCCACAGCATCCACCACAGGGCCAACCAGCATCACACTGACGCACCAGCACCACACACCACCTTCGACCGAGCATAACACGGCCGCAAGCCTCGCCACCGCTCCACTGCCACCTGCCCATCAACAATCGAGCAAACCTCCCCACCCACCTCATCACACCGCTCGCACTCTCCTGTGGGTGAAGGACTTAGAGTCGGGGGACAACTTCCTCACGCAGGGTCCGAGGTGAGTGTCGTTCCTCCCCTGGATAAAGACAGACAGAGCCAGGCCTTCTACGGCATACGACCTGCTGGCGGCCAACAAGTCTCCCATCGCTACGTAAGGCACCAGGAGCACGGGCGTCACCCTACTCTAGCAAGAGTACGTGGTGTGGCCATTCGTCGTAGCTGACGAGCAGGCCCCCATCCTGGGTCTAGACTTCCTGACAGCACAAGACCTCCTGATCGATGCCAAGAGACAACAGCTAATCCACCAACCTTCAGGTGCCATTATTTCCACCATACACTGCCGACACTCTACACCTACCATTACACACATACTACACACCAATTCCCATGACAACATACTACACGAATCACCACACCTACTCTCCACTACCACCACACAGAACACACATGACCCAGGAATTCGCCTGGGAAGCCTTTAACACTATCAAGACTAAGCTGGCAGACACTACCCTACTAGCCTACACTACTCCTCATGCACCTACATCCATATACACGGACGCCTCCAACGACGCTATCGGTGCAGTCCTGCAGCAGGAAGTGGATGGAGCGCTTTAACCAATAGCGTTTTTCAGTAAACGTCTGGACCACAACAGAAGTACAGCACCTTCGACAGAGAGCTGGTTGCCATTCACGACGCTGACAAGCATTTCCGCCACTTCCTGGAAGGTAGGAGCTTCCACATCCATACCGACCACAAGCCTCTCACTACAGCAATGCAACAGCTGGGCACCAACTGGCCTCCTAGGGTGACACGCCACCTGGCATTTGTGTCAGAATTCACGACAGACATCCGACACGTAAAGGGCGAGGACGACGCCATAGCTGATGCCTTATCGAGAGCACCACCAGTGCAACCAAACATCGCCACTATTCAACAGATGCCACTCCTCAGCATCGCAGCGATTGCAGCAGCCCAACAGTCCGACACACACCTCCACGACTTCCTCACAGGTGACACAGGACTCCGGCTGGAAAATTTAACCGCCCCAGACTCCATGATCAAAATGTGGTGTGACCTTTCGTGCAGCTCCCCATGCCCCTGCATTCCTACCCAGGTGTCACAGGAACTCTCCTTCTTGTCAGCTGCCGTGCAGTATGGCCAGGTATGAGGAAGCATGTGTTCTCCGTGCCTACCAGCAGATTCCACACGGTACACGTGAACATTGATGGCCCCCTACCTCTGTTGCGTGGTGAACGCTATCTCCTAACCTGCGTGGACAGGACGACATGCTGGTGCACCGCTACCCCCATGAGCAACATCACTACTGAAGGTACTGCCCACAACTTCCTCAGCAACTGGGTTTCCAACTTCGGTCTTCCAGTCGTAATTGTCACAGACCAAGCCCAGTTCGAGTCGAGGGTGTGGCAGGACATGCTGGCACTAATGGGCACCCGACGGCAGAGGACCACAGCGTACCACCCGTGCAGTAACGGGATGGTGAAATGGCTGCACAGAAGACTACTGACTCCTTCAGGGGGCTGCAGCCGGACCAATGGATCCGTGCCACTGTCAAGGAGGACTTACACCACTCCCCAGCGAAGCTAGTATTCAGCAAGAACCACCGCTTACCAGGTCAAATTACTTCACCGGACCTCGACACATCCAACCTTTCATTCCTCCCGGCACTGAAGGTGGCCATCATTAACACCAGCCCTACACCTACTCGTCACAACGACGCCAGGACTACCTACACACCCATTGGTCTACACTCCACCCCTCAACTCTTCCTCTGCACGGATACACAACGGACACCGGTACAGGAGCCCTACACTGGACCACATCCCGTTATCTCCAGGACGGACGTGACAGTTACTCTCCAGGTAGCGGAAAAACCATACGTCATGTCCTGGGAGCGGGTCAAACCTGCACACACCACCAAACACACCAACACCACACCACCAAACACACACTCACCCACATACGCATCCGTGCACCCCTCATCCAACACCTTCACCCCTCTACCCTACCCTCCCACTACATCATCTCATCACCGCCCACCACTCGTACCCACCATACAACCTCACCACGCTGCGATGCCACAACCACACACATACCCTTCACCACTCCTACTCACGCCACCACCACAACCATCTCCTTCCCACCCACCACATCCACACCTACACACACACCCAACGCTGCTCCTACCCTCGCCATCAACCTCATCCTTCAAAAACACACATTTGCCTACCTCACTGCCATCCCACCCTCAACCTGCACCCTCACCCTCCTTTCCAACCCAGCCTTGCCCACCTTCTCCTACCCAACCCCATTCAACCCCACCCGTCCTCACCTTCACGGTCACCTTCACCTACTCATATTTAACCACGAACCCCATCACACCCTACCCCATCATCTGTACTCCCACTCCTACCCCGCTCTCCATCTCCGACCCAATCCGCACAGGTTCCTATCCAACCTCCCTCACCCACCCGCTCACCTTCTCCAACCCACCCCCTGCCTGATCCCATTCCTATACCTCCCAATGCTATTCCTGATGCTCCCCCGACTCCAGTAATTCCTTTAGTATTCCCTCAGGACCCTCCGCCTGACACACAGCTCAAGCCGGCCACGCCTCCATGACCCGTTACTCCAGTACTACACACTCAACTGCAGTAACGTCCTCTCACACTGCCCTCCCTGCGGGAGCAGTTAGAGCAACACGAGCTGGCCCTGGTCCCTGAGGGATGCATGTTCTGTTTGGGGAAACCGGTCAAGCGACCCGCCTAATACCTCGCACACCTCTACCATACAGACCCACTCCCACTCCATATGCATCCAGATACACGCATCCCCTATTATAAACACACACACTTGCCTTTCCCCCCTGCACACTCCACACCATACCCGTACACTTCTATACTACACTGAATATATTCCTTTATTTATTTATCATTATTATTGTATGTATGTTTATGTAACCATCTTTGTTAATTGTATTGATATGTATTTCATACCGCCCTTCTTTCCTAAAACATTGTGGGGGAGGGGGGTACTGTAGCGACATCAAGCACCTTTATGTAGCTTCCATCTCACCTGTCCTCGGGGCGCATCTTCTGCCTCGCCTGTTCTACCTGAGCCAACCCTGGCTGGCCTGAGCGGCCGCAACGTCGTTGTTCATTCACTCGGCCACTAGCTCTACACCTGGAAACACCTCCCTCTCCTGACCTGCTGTGCCTCCTGTCGCTACCTGCCTACACCAAGCTCTCCACGTGTCGCCTGCAGCACCTACTCTCTCACACTACACGACCACGGCAGGCGGGAACTCACAGCTACAAGGTGCTTGCTACTACACAACCTATGTACTTACCAATAAATTATTACCGTGTATAATCGAGTCTGTTCACCCCGGTAGTAACACAACCACTTGTTGTTACAATATCGTGGATAAATGTATAAAAGAACCTAAATTGTTTCATAGGTTTATAAATGGAAAAATAAAACAGAAGGTCGGAATCAACAAAATAAACATGGAGATGAAGTATGTGAAGACGATTAAAATATTTGTGAAGTTATGAAGAAGAAATTCCAATAGGTATTTACAAGAGAGAGTGAGTTTGATAGGAATAGAGAAGACAGAGGGAAGGTTATGCTGGGGGACATAAAGATGGAGAGGGAAAATCTACTGGATAGAATAAATAGACTGGATGGGTTTGGTGTTGGGACCGATTATGTTTGTAGTATATGTTTTTATGATATGGTGTAGGGTGTCGAAAGCTATACAAGTCTGTTTGCAGATGACGCTAAGATAATGAAAAGGATAGAGGATGCAAGGAGTTGTGAGGAATTACAGGAGGATTTGAACAAGATTCACAAGTGGAGCCAGGATTGGGAAATGAAATTTAATGCTAAGAAATGCAAGGTATTGGAAATGGGAAAAAGTAATAGGAGGCCATCAGGAAATTACAGCATGGGTGGGGAGGCAATACAAAATGCCCCCGAGGAAAAGGATTTGGGGGTGACTATTCACAACTCACTCTCACCAGAGAAACACATTAACAGGGGAAATTTTATGTTGGTAAATCTGGAGTAACTGAATCCTCCAAACTATTCCAAGCAACAGAACACCATTATTTGTGTTCATCTGGTCCTATTTCCTGGTATACTTTGGAGAAATCAAGGCACTCCAATATAACAAAAGTGAATTCCCCCTTAACAGGATAATATGCACGTGCGTGGTAATGGTAAAAAAAGTTGATAGAGTCAGTCATTCGACCTCAGTTGGAATATGCAGCAGTAGTGTGGGTCCCACATAAAAAGAAGCACATCAAGAAGTTAGAGAGGATACAGAGAGCAGCAACAAAAATGACACAGAGCTTGACAGACTTGCCATACGAGGAGAGACTTGAACGATTGGGGTTGTCCACACTGAAGGAAAGGAGGAGGAGAGGAGACTTAATAATGTTATATGAGTATATGAAAGGAATAGAGTGGACAGATAGAGAAAACTTTTTGGTTACGGACAAGGGAGAGCGTAGAGGAAAGAAGCTGAAAAAGAGTAGATGCTGGAGAGATGTAAAGAAATACAGTTTTCTGTATAGGTGTGTGGATGAGTGGAATAGATTGGATAGGGAAATAGTATAATCAGTGAGCATTCAGTAATTTAAAGGGAAGCTTGATTAGTATAGACACGGATACAGGACAGTCCGAGCCTAGCTCATATCTTGGAGAACACAACTAGGTGAGTACACACACAGATTGGAGCCATAATGAGTATCCATGCAGGACTGCTTGAATAGCCTGATGAATAATTAGACGAGTGCCAACAAGTATGAGATAGGATAAGGTTTGTTGTAATTGGTTCACTGGTGTCACAGATTATTAAAAACTACAACAAAACCTGGATACTTATTATGGCCTGTAACTATTACAGAATAAACGTTGTAATTTGTTTACTGGTATGTCAGATGTATTAAGATTTCAACTATACCTGGGTACAGGTTACAGGTTAAGTGTTGTAACTGGCTCACTGATATACAGAGGTTTCAATACATCAACAAGACCTAAAAAAGTTTGTTATGGCTTGTGACTCTGACACTATAAATCTTGTAAAGTCAGAAGATTAAAAAACTTAACAAGACAAGGATACTTATTATGGTTTGTAACTGTTACAGTATAAATGTTGTAATTGGTTCACTGGTTTGCCAAAAGATATATAACTTCACAAGCCCTGGATACATAATTATTATGGCTTGTCATTAAAGAGAGAGAGAGAGAGAGAGAGAGAGAGAGAGAGAGAGAGAGAGAGAGAGAGAGAGAGAGAGAGAGAGAGAGAGAGAGAGAGAGAGAGAGAGAGAGAGAGAGAGAGAGAGAGAGAGAGAGAGAGAGAGAGAGAGAGAGAGAGAGAGAGTCTTCTTATGAGAAAAAATTGGGTTGATCACGTGGAGTAAAATGAGGTGATAATAGAGAGACAATTTTGGTTTGGAATTAGTAAGTAACAAACGTACTGAGTTCCTATACGAGAATATCAGAAAAAAAAAACAAGGAAGAGAGAAGGGTGGGTGGATAGTATTTACCTTGACTTTGAAAAAGCTTCTAACAGAGTTCCGCACCCAAGACTTATATGGAAATTACAACATAAAGGAGGAGTGAAAGGAAAACTACTATAATGGATGGATGTTTTTTTAGTAGGAAGAAAAATGAGAACAGTACTAAGAGGGAACTATTCTCCATGGCTGAAGGTCATACATCTAGTTCCTCAAGGCTCAGTATTGGCACCAATAATGTTCTTAAATTATATAAATGATATAGAAGTAAATGTTACAGATGACATTTATATGAATATATTTGCTGATGATGCCAAGGTACAAAGAACAATTAAGAATGAAGACTGCTGTAAACAGTTTCAAGAAGACTTGGACAAAATAGTTAACTGGAGTAATAAATAGCAGATAGAGTTTAATGCAGATAAGTGTCATGTTATTAAGTTTGGAAGTAAGGAGTAAAAAACAAATTGACAATAGAAGCTTGGAATATGCTGCAGAAGTATGGAACCCACATTTAAAGAAACATATCACCCAATTAGAGCAGCAACAAGATGGTTACCAAGTCTAAGAGAACTAAGTTATGAAGAAATAACAGAAAAACTAAAATTACCTAAACTGGAAGAAAACGAAAGAGAAGAGATATAATTATGGATTACAAATGTATCACAGAAAAGGAAAAGATAGATATAGAAAACTTGTGTCAACAAGGAATACCTACAAGGAGAGGACACAGTAAGAACTTAATGAAAAGAAGAGGAGATAAAGATGTACAGAAAAATAGTTTTCCAAATAGAGTAATAGATCAAAGGAACATATTTCCAGAAGAAGTGGTGTGTGTCAAAAACTTACATAACTTTAACGAAAAATATGATAATTGGGTTTTAAAATACAGTACATTACAAGCTTGACTCAATCCTGTAAGGATACAAATAGGTAAGAACACACACACACACATACAGAGAGAGAGAGAGAGAGAGAGAGAGAGAGAGAGAGAGTGTGTGTGTGTGTGTGTGTGTGTGTGTGTATGTGTGTGAGAGAAATTGACTTCTTCATATATAAGGATTAATTAAGTACTTCATTATTATTATTGCTATTATTATTATTATTTTACAGTACAGATTCAAGGTTTATATTATTATTATTATTATTGTTATTATTATTATTTTCTTCCTCCATGTTTACTATCCTCTCTCTCTCTCCTCAGACACCATAGCGAGTGGACGTGTTTTTTTGCTACTCTCTACCCCACCTCATACAGCCTACCTTCCGGCTGCCAGAACGTAACCAGCTGACAATGGATACTTCTTTCTGAAAACTATGTTGGCTTCGCAAGACCAAGCTTACTTCGGTGTCATGGCGGTATTCGTGAAAGAAATTAATGAACAGTATAATCAGCTATAATCTACAGTACATGACTTGAGAACTAGCCTGGAATTTTCTCAATGTGAAATTGACACCGTGAAACAACAAGTGAAACAGCTGAAGCTGGAGGACGAGGGCAACAAACAACTGATCAAGACACTATCTGAAGACCTGCAGGTGAGTTCCAATTCTATTGCTGCACTTATTAAAGATTGCTGTGGCTACCTGGATGATTACAACAAACCTAATAATCTACAATTTGTGGGAACTGAGGAGGAACCTAACGAGACCTGGGAACAATCAGCCAAGAAAGTAAACCGCATATTGGAAGAAAAGCTACAACTATCAAACATCCAGCAAGAGTGTGTTTATTGTGTAGGACAACATTACCACCATAAGAACAGTAAGTACCCCATCATTGACACCTTCAACAGAGTTTGAGATAGAGAGGCAGTCATCCGAAATATTTCTAAGCTAAAGGGAACACAGATTTACATTAATGAAGACTTGTGCTCTGCATCGCAGGATATAAAGAAGGCACAACTTCCTCGTTTAAGGCAAGCCAAGAGTGAAGGTAAAATTGCATATTTTCGCCATACGAAGTTAATTATAAAAGAAAGACACACCAACAAAGCTACTGCCGAACCTGAACCAACAGCAACAACCAGATATGCCAGAGAAACAATTTCTGACGTCACCGGGGATGGCACTGCTGCCCCTGCCTTGGCCGCCACTAGTGCTTCAGTTGGTAGCCAGAACCTGACCAGTACGAGCCGTGAGGGACCGTCGCCTGCCATGGCTGGCATATCAAACCAATATGGCATATCAATATCAAACCAAGTCAGCTGCTAGGACTACATGGCAAAGGAATAAGTAAGCTTCTCTCTGGTGGAAAAAGGTACACACATCGCTAAGGTTGAATCAATATGATGTTTTGCCACAGGTTATTTCACAGCTTCCGCTAATTCTTTGCATTATAATGGATTACCAAAAGTGAATGATTAAGGCACTTGTCCCCGAGAAAAAGTTATTTTGATGAAATATAACACTGGGATAAGAACAATTATAGTGCGACGTATATACCACGTCAGTCCACAGGCTTGACCCACCCTACTCTCTCTCTCTCTCACTGGTCTCGAACCCTTGATCGAAAATACACCACAGGCACATGCTTTGCCATATATATATATATATATATATATATATATATATATATATATATATATATATATATATATATATATATATATATATATATATATATATATATATATGTGTGTGTGTGTGAATGATTCATATTGACAAGTATGTTGTGCGGGTGGGAGGGAAACACAGGATAGGGCTTTGAGTTATTTTATAACTCTTACGTTTCGGACTACACAGAGTCCATCTTCAGAGAGAAATGACATAGAGAAGAGGGTACCCCGAGATATATATACCTGTAGTGGCCTACATTGCACCTGCCACTTCTTAATCTCACCTGACCTCACCTCACCTCACCCCCTCCTTTCTTTTATACTCCAGGGCTATACTGGCTGAGTATCTACACCACTTCATTAATCCTTCTCTATGATTATGAACATTTTTTGTACAAATGTATGCTGCTTCCAATGCTTTCCTCATTTTCTTATCCAAACCAGTATGAATGATTGATGAATCCTCTCATCTGGGTAAATTATTACATTCTTCAATATGCAGTACACTGTAAAAAATCTCTGTTAAATTTTACAGAAAAAATACTGGCATCCATGCTGCCAAACATTTTCTGTAAAATTTACAGTTCAAATTTTCTGTAAAATATACAGGCATTTCCTGTAATATAATTTACAGGAAAAAAACGTTGTCAGAAAAATATACACGTATTTCCTGTAATATAATTTACTGGAAAACTACGTTATTTGTAAAAATGTACAGGTATTTCCTGTAATATAATTTACAGGAAAACTACGTTTCTTGTAAAATATACTGGTATTTCCTGTAATATAATTTACAGGAAAATTAAGTTTTTTTAATAATTCACAGATAATGTTTGGCAGCATGGATGCCAGTATTTATTCTGTTTTTTTTTTTACAGAAAGAATATTGTATTTTTGCACAGAATATTATTTTTGTTTCTTTCAGAATCGGTTACACTGAAACTTCTGGAAGAAACAGGGATCAATTTCTTTAAAAAAATACATGAGTATATGGATTAAATATCTAATCTACAAATACCATCAGGACCTATATATATATATATATATATGTATACCGATCTTTATGAAGGAGTTTCCTTGCAAAAAGAATCATGCAAACGAACTGATAATAAAAAAAAATTTATTTAGTGAGTTTAACTGACAATTTTTCCCTGAGACAGCAAATTATCTGAGTACAGAGTGCTATTTTTGAGGACAAATGTATGCGGCAAAAACATTTATACAGTATACTGTACTTTTACAATTTTGATCATAAAACATAAAAAGTTTTTTTGGGCCTTGTGAAAAACAAAACAAAAAAACCCTCTATTGAAATGGGGGATTTAAGAACATACACACAGAACAAAAGGTTTCAATTGTAAGAATGTGAAAGGTACAATTTTACGTGGAAAACTGCTGTAAGTACTGGCCAGTAAACTATTTTAAAATATAAGCATGCATAAATTTTCTATGAATTTCTTAATGGAACAAATTTCCTAACTTCGGACACTTGAAAATGAAAAAAAAAAGCATGAATTTAGCGTGGCCAATTTTTTAAATTATATGGATTCAGTAGGTACTCTCCCTGGCTACCACATGACACCAACAGGAATAAAATTGCACTATTCTAAACAGAAGTATTCATTAAAACATATTGAAAATGTCCGAAGTTTGGGCATTTTATGGTGCACTGTATCTCGGTGTGTGGGATCTCGGTGTGTTGGAGGAATGTGAAACAACTTCACTCTGCTACTGCATCTGTAATGATAAAGAGAAGTCTGAGTATGGATATGGAAATAAGTGGAGAGTATAGGTGCTAGCGCTGAGATAAACTGAATGAGAGGATACAGAGAGAGCAACAATCAGGCTAAAATATAGTAAAGCTGGTATACGGGCAAACTATTCAAACGTGAAGGAAACAGTAATCGAACATGGTTGCAGAACAACAGCATATGAGGACAACATTGAAAGCCTTAAATATGGAATACATGGGGAGGGTAGAGGCGGGAGGTGTTGGGGGGGTTGCGGGGGAAGGAATACAGGCGGAGGGGGTTGCGGGGGAAGGAGTACAGGCAGGGGTGGTCGAGGGAAGTGTGTGTGTGGGGGAGGGGGAGGCTTTGCTGGGAGATAGGGAGGAAGCAAGAGAAAAGATGGTGGGTAGGGGGTTGGAGATGCCAGGTTGCTTTAACAGGTGACAATGTAGTATTTCAATGAGGTGCATGGAGGCTTATAATTGTAGCCACCCCTACAGAGATGCGGCATCTGGCCATAGATAGATAGATAGATAGATATAGAAATACAACAAAAGCAGCGTCTCAAAAAATATAAAACTTGTACCATACCAAGAATTTTACAACCCATTTTAAGAGAATTATAAATGTATCATACTAAATATACAGTATAAACGAATGAACCTTACTTCTGAGGCTTTAACTCCGCCAATCCACATCAGCTATCGCACTGATCAGGCTAAGAACCTTGGGGTGAGTCTGAGAGTATCGCTTACAATTTTTCTTGACTTGTACTTTGCTGCCCCTGTCTGGGTTGATACCAACGAAGCATCTGTAACAATAAAGCATAATAAGATTGTGGTGCGTGACTATACTATGATCTGTCCAGAAATATTTAGTGGATGGAACACCAAAGAATGTGTGTGTCAACAAAAGGAACACTGTAATGATTGCTATGGGCTACACAAGTATAACCATGTAATCTGTTGAGATGTAAAGATTTAAGTTTATATACTATTTTGATAAAAGACCAATAATATTTTGTTTTAGGTATCACTTGAGGAATATTCTGCAATATATGGTAACAAAGTTGTTTCAGAGCTTACCTTTGAATGAACTCCAACGTTGCTGCACAATCAAGTGGGTACATGATGTTGAAGTTGTAGTAACTACAAAACAACATGGCAAGGCCAGCAGCAAATGTAGATATGTGATCGTTCACAACCACACCATCGATACTGAGCATAAACCTGCTCGCCAACATCCTCGATTCTCCTGGAAGTACATAAGAAATAAAAGTTTATAGACTACAGGCAAATGGAGATAATTAAATCAATCAGTATGTTTGACTTGAACACTGGATAATGCCTCTCCATGAACAAGGGTTTATTTCAAGTTTTTAAATATTGTTATAATTCAAACAATGTACAGTATAAGGAAAATACTGGTAAAAAAAGTAAAAAAAATACTGTATTACACATTGTTATTACCATTCACTACAACATACAGAGATGGTGGCTGAGTTTATGGTGTACTAGACTTGTACCTCATGGTTCAGAGTTCAAATCACTCTCAGGTGAGGGAATGAGAGTATTTGTTCTTCTGAACCGAGTTTCCAGTGCTAATTATTAGATACCGTGCCTGAACATCGTACAACACCCTCATCTGTATGATTACAATAACAGTATTTGGGATTACCCTCCATCCCTCTCTCTGCAGTTGGGTGCCATAAAAGTTGACCTGGAAATTGGGCATCTAGCCTTATGTTGAGTGTCATAAAAAAAAAAAAAAAAAAAAAAAAAAAAAAGTAAATAATTATGAGCTGACAGCACACAATAATGTATTATAGTTTACTTACCAAAGCCTATTAAGCATGGCGTATCAGGAAGGTTCTTTTCAATATCAGCCTTAGTTGCAGCTGCCTGGAAAATGTATAAACAAAAATGTCAGCATCTCTAAACTTGAAATGTTATTAATTTAAACAGGACAAGCAACAGGATCTGACAATCAATATGATTATCTCATTCTATTAAAACATGAAAATAACAGGTGAATAAAAAAGGGGAGGAAAGAAAATCTGAATGGTACTGCTATAAATGCTGGGTACAAGACATGTGCGAGACTGATTTACTGATTGCACTAACAAGAACAACATACCTCACAAAAACAAGTAACAGATGAACAAATGGACGGACAGACACATGGATGGACAAACACAGACAATCACACCCTTGGCACAGTCCATATAAAATTGGGTGAAGTGCCTCTTACTCAATGGAGTATTGCATACAAGTTCTGTAATTAGAATAAAACAGATAAAATTATGCTAAATATATAGGGTTGTATGGACTTCTAGATATATCAGTTCTTTGGTACACACAAACACACACAGTAGCTAATCTCTATATACAATACTGTACATAAATAACATACCTCTACACATTTATATATGGTCTCCTCTTTTTCACTAAAATATGACATCACTGCACAGGTGATAGCAACTGCCTCTGGGGTGCCATTACTCATAGAGCACTTAGCCTCTACAAGCTGCTCTTGTATTTTCCTAAAGTTTTTACTTGGCTGCTCTTTCATCCACTTTAATATCTTTTCACCCTTATGAGTAAATGCAGAGTTCATTTTGTCTCTGATTAAAATACCAGTCAGTTCTTTGAAATGAAGAAGCATTCCAACTTGATCAAATAAGTATGGCCAAGTCATCTGTAAATCTGATGTGCTCATATTTTTTAATATTATATCTTTCCTCTGCGATATGTATGTGTTCTTCAACAAAGGTTCCACCTCATCACTTCGTCTTTCTTTATATTTTTCCTGCAACAACAATTTCATAGTTTCCTGTGATGCTTCTGATTCCCACTCTTCTGGATAAGCACTTGGCATAAAGTTAATGCATCCGTATTGATCGTTAAGGCACATTTTTTTAGTGGAATACGAGGTAATTGAATCAGTTTCCTCTAATACATGGGAGTCATTATTTTTTCTTTTCAATAAGCTATCATTTGATTTTCTGTTCATGTTATCACATCTGCACTGTAATTGTTTTAACAGAGAATCATAACCACATCCAACCAGACTTCCATCAATGGTATCCAAAAAAGACTTTGGATACTTCTTTACAATTCTTTGTGCAATAGTTGCTAGTGCTTTCTTGCCTGGTTTTGTAGTGATTTTTGTTATTTCAGTGACCAAAATTCTAACCATCTCCCTTCTAGCTGATGGTTTTGGTCTCATCCCCTTTTCTATGACACTTAGCAGACATCTTTGTTGAAATTTTTCCCATGGTATATGGAATTCCTCTGCCCATATGGGATTTAATACCGGATCCAGCTCGGGTTTTTCTCCATGATCTTGTGAACTTGAAGGTTGTAGTTGATAGTCCTCCTCTTCATCTATGGTAGGTATCTGCTGTGATGTCGGAGTTGAAGAATCTGGGGAACATAAAAAATCAGTTATTTGTTACCAAGTGTGAACAGGAATGAGTAGAGCCATCATTTGATGAAAATAGTTCTATGCTGAAATATTTTACTAAAAATTGATTAGAATAAAACTACATCTTAACAATTTACCTTGCTTCAGCTTGTCAACAAGCTTGCGCACTTGAATGGTCCTCAACATGGGAAGGTCATCTGGTGTAACATATTTAAGATCAGAAACTGTTTCAACCCCTATACTGATGAGATGTTCACAGGCGTTCTCCAGAAGTTCTGGTGGAAGGCTTGGAAGAACACTCAGGACTGCCTTTCTTAATTCCTCCATTGCTGCAGTAACCTGGTACCATAGAAAACAAGAGGTTAACAAGGAGGAATAGGAAATTAAGAATGTGTGTGTGTGTGTGTGTGTGTGCAAGAAATATACTGTACAATCAATACTTCAATAGTCTAACCACATTATTTAAGGGGAGAATTATTTTTAGCAAATTAGAGTGCTAAAACTCTTCCAAAGTATGTCAGGAAACAGATGACCTCAGTGTTTCTTATAGGGGATCTGTTTTGTGGCATAGTTTGGAGGATTCAAAAAGCTCCAATTCACCACGAAGAGAATCTCCCCCTTAAGGAAGTATGGGGTTGTCATTATTATTTTTTTTTTAATCACAGGAGAACATCACCTGCATTGTCATTCTGAAAACTGTTTATACTACAGCGTATACTGATTTACTGTACAGTACAGTACAGTATGTTACTGTATGCTTCTGGTGAAAAATGAAATACTGTACTGATCTACTGTATATGGTTATGCATTGTAGTTACTAAACTGTACAGTACCAGTAACCTACATGTTCAGTTAGTTACATGAGTCATAAACTGCATTTAATGTTGCTTTCAAATAAGTTAGGTAATTATGTACCATATACAATATTACGAGGTTTGGCTGTACATTACATAATTATTGGTCCCTATCAGGCCTTGAGGGCTGAGATGAAATGGGACATAGGACCAAACAGCCACTCTGTAAAAATCAATAAAGTACTGAAGCTTTTATTTAAGGCTGTAGGCTATACAGTTAGGCTCCATGCATAACCCTATTGTGTGGAGCAGGAGTATTCCGTATTGCAGACTGTAAGCAAAGCTATTGTACATAACTCTTAAATATGTTCAGTGCTTCACTGACCTGGTTGGATAGGACCCAAGATTACTGTGTCTTGACTACTTGTGCTATGTGTATCACTTTCACTATCATCTGCCTCATATACATCACCATTCATGGGTACCATCAACTCCAACTCTTTATTCTTTAGTTGGTCATATGGAACTTTCTTTACTAGTAAAAGCTGCTTGGAGTTGCTCTTAACCTTTACCTGCCTCCTTGAAGCCATGCTGAATAAATCCAACAAAAATACACCATTCCTTAGTATTTAAAATAATTCAGATTTCAAGAAACTGAAATACTGTACAGTAGAGTTTAATTTATTGTATGTTTGACTCTCAAAATGTTATTTTCCTTTATGATCAATGTGTTTATGATACTCAAGTGCCTTAACAAAAATAAGTTTTGAAGATAAACCTACCTTTTTTTTAAGTCTTAAGATGACACCGCATGCTTCAGTGGAACTAGTGAAAACGTTCCTCGTTTGTAAGCATTCAGTGGGTAATAATCAAGCAATCTAGAAGAATCAACACACTTAAATGTTGATTTGTGAAATAATGTGTAAACATGCAATTTATCTGAAAACTGTGACTTGAATTCCCGTACTAGAAAATAAACTTGTGTATTTGAATTTATTATGATGAACTGAATTTCACCAAACAAAAGTCCACCTTCACATTTATTTAAAGCTACATAGTGTCCCTTCTTATACAGAGTTCCCTTTAATGTTACTTCTGAACTAACTTCTGCACTGTCATTGACTGAACACATCTTTATGGCTGTTTGGATATCTTGATGAAATGTATCCATAATTAAGGGAATACTTTTTGCAACCTCCACTTTATTCTGAAAATATTGGCTGGACTGTTTGTAGGCTTGCAGTAACTGGTGCTTTTCACTTAGTGTCTGAGTGACATTCTTGAAATTTTGTGCACTTTTAATGCACCTTTTAAAAAAGCAATGCTTACTTTCAAAACGCATAGTCCAGAGACGTATCAAAGGACCAAACTGCAAAATCAGCTGTGGATAGTGCCTCACAAAATGGTGCTTTGGTCTTAGTTTTACATGTGGGAAAAGTGACTGTCTGCTTTCCAGATATTCCTCAATAAGTACATTAAGATAAGCAATATCAGACTTTTTAATCTGTGGGGCACAAACTATATCCACAATATCATGCAACAAAAGAAAAAGCTGCCAAACTGGCTCATCTTCGTTCTTTATTCTGTCATCTACAATAACAGGCAACAGCCTTATTAAGCACCAGTTTTGCACAGCTTGACCACCTAATTTATCGGTCGTTACACTTATCTGACATGGTTTTGAGCTTGCATCTGTATCATGGTATGGAAACACATTCAAGCGATGATTAAGCTCTTTGTAAGTCAACCATTTCTTTTCTGTTATCAGATCCTTCAATATTAGAGCTACATCCTTATCTGCAATTCCTTCAAATATATCATGAGCCAAGCAAGGTGGAAGGCCTGCACTGCATACATGATAAAATCTCAAGGCATTAAAAGTAGAATCACATTTAATGCCTTTCACATTAGTCAGAACATGGTGGTGTCTTTCAAGATCCCTTACAGCTGACTTATAACTTTCTACTGTCCTCTTTGGACCTACACTGTTTGGGTCATCGTGGAATTCCAATAAGGTGAGTGTACAGTAACGACAGAAATATTGCACTGTGCTAAAATTTTCCATAAACCCACCTATACCATGTGAACCTAAGTTGTCTCCTGTTATGCAATATAGTGTGCCCTTTATATTTTTATTGTGAATCTGTATTCCTTCATTCTCTAGTTTCTTTAAGTCTTCCACTAATTCATGATAAATTTTCTCTTTCCCAAAAAGATTCATATCAGACTCCTTACACAGAAGAACCAAGAGGGTGTTATCAACTACTGACCGGAGATATGGTCCAAAATTGCCTAGTGTCATGTATACCCCAACAAGTTTATGCTTTTTCTTACTTGAACCAAGTGGGTTGCAAAGTTCAAAGGCATCTGCATATAGAATAAGCCTTAAGGAGTTTGGATCATTTTTAAAAAGATCATTATTCTTGAAAGCAAGCCCATCAGTAATGTCCCTGAGGCAACAGTCACTAGATTTTTCATTTTGGTCTACTTTTGTTCTTACGTATTCTTGGAACACTGATTCATCCTTAAAAAGACACTGTAGAGTTTCAAGTATTGGAACATAATGATAAACACAATCTTTATTCTGAGTACTCCTTCCCAAATGGATTGCCCTTGGATGAATGTAATCAAACTTCTTCTTGTAAAAAGCATTACGGCAGAATTTAGATCGCAGTTTTCCACCATTACATTTAACAAAAATGCCAGAATCTTCAACACCTTTTACAATTTCTTTTATCTTTGGTTCATGAACATCCATTTCCGTTAAGGAAGCTGTCAGCTTCTGCATGCAATGAGAAAAATCTAAGGAATGAATACTTTGAAACTCTTCAGCAATATACTGAATAACTACTGATGGTAACAAATATTTTGCTTCCAATTTCAAATAAAACAAAGCAAGATTTTTCATAAATAATTCCGCACTGTCTGTTGCCTGCAATACATCATCACCACAGTCTGTTTCCTCAAAAGATTCCTCAACTGCATCTTCATAACTATCATTTGTCACTGAAGTAACATCCTGTAATTTTGAACCTGAAGGGTGAATAATTTCATTAGGCAGGTGTTGAACTGTATGAAATCTATGGAATCTACTAATATGTGCTGAAAATGTCTTTTTCTTTGAGAATTTTGTAGAGCATTGATTAAATGGACACTCTATGCTATCATCTTCATCTAAATGTCTTCGTAAATGACTTATTAATTCCTGAATCCCTTCACAAGTCTGGCTACACATAGCAGTCTTGCACATTATTGTGGTACCTGTATTCACTGCTGCCAAGAAATTTTCTTGCTTCCTTACTCTACTTTCTTTTTTATGATCACGGTATACATGAGCCCTCAGGCCGGTATAAGATGACAGCCTCCTTATACAGCCCTTAATTGGACACTTATAAAGCTTTCTGTATTCATTTGAATGGAGCTGGCAGTGATTGACATAACCTTTAATTGTTTTAGATACATGGCTACAAAGAGGACATGCAAATTCTGCATCCATGGTATATTCCTACGTATCAAGTGTACTCAAATAAAAAATGTCCTCTGCATTTAACGTTAGGAGATTGGAGTGCCTTAACGTTAGCCCTTAAGAAACAAGGAATTCAAGTCACCAGTTACAATAATTGATGTTACATGTTTACAAATTATGTCACTTACTAGGGTTATTGTGAAATCAGGTAACGTTAGTTTGTATATGGGTCGTTTCTAATAAGTCTTCCCTGCTCTGAGCTTTGTCTGTTGCCCGCTCAATTTAATGTTTACAAGCCGGTCCTCGTTCGAACATATGATAGTAGTTATGCGCAATATGCTTTATTTATTGAGTTTCCCTTTTCTCTTTCATCACTTTTACCACGCTCCATCTTAAATTATGACTAGTAACATTAACAGACAAAAATATATTGTTACTTACCGTACGAATCGATGTCTCACAGAAATTAATAGTTGTGTTGGTCTTCAGTGTTCGTATTCCTCGTCACTGTCCTGTGTTAGACTGCCACGTAGATAAAAAATAAATGTTCAAAGTATTCTTCTTAACATTCATTCTACCATTATCGCACTATAGTAACGTGAAATGAAAGTTATGATTATATAAAGTACTATTTACCTAATGACATACCGAAATTATAAGCTCGGTAGGCTACCTGGCAACTCGATCAGGGTGCATATGCCAAGTGTCGCGATCTACATTAATGCATTAAAAGAAATGTTTTTTTTTGTTAATATTCGGTGTTATTATGGTTAATGGTTTACTGTTACAGAATCTGTGTTGTATTTCTAATATTTCACAAAGAAAAAATCTTGAATTTTACGTCAACTGAAGTAGGTAATTTGCATCATTTACAGGCAAATTGTATTTTAAAATACAGTAATTTACCTGTATGTCAGTTCATCAAAAATATATACTAAAAACTATAATGAAGGGTCATATAGTAATTCACACACACTCAATACAATATTCTAAACATTCAGCAAAACAATAATTGCATGTATGATGATGCTGGATAAAGATCCAAACTGAGTGCTACAGTCTGACCTGTTTTTTCAATTACAGAGATTTATCTGTTGCTAAATACAAGAATTTTTCTGTAAAAATAACATAAACTTTTTACAGTGTACCAATGAATTAGCTGTGTTGTGCTTCCTTACGTCAGCTTTATGTTCATATATAATCTTTTCTTTATACCTCTTCCTGTTTCTCCTATATACATCTTGTCACACCCATTACATGGTATACTATATATCACGCTGTTATTATTGACACGCTTGTTCTTGTTTGCCTGGGTTAGTTCGCCGATTCTCTTTCCAGATGATGTTGCAATTGTTAAGCCAACCTTGTTCATATGTCTATCTAATATCGAGCCAATATTAGAATTAGGTACACTTACAAATCTTTTCTCATTTTTCTCGCTGTTATTAGTTTCATCTTTCTTTCGTTTGATGATTTTAAGTGCTTTGTTTTTTAGTTTAATTAGCAAACCTACAGGGTATTTCAATTTCTTAAATGCCTCTATTATATACTTAATTTCATCGTCCAAGCTGTCATTACCACATATCCTGTAAGCTCTTAGAAAAAATCCTATCACCACTCCAGACTTAATCCTAGCATTGTGAGCAGATAGATAGTGAATAAAGTCATCTTTGTTAGTGGGTTTCCGGTACACCGATAATTTTACGCCTTGTTCCGTTTTTCTTATTATAGTGTCTAGAAACGGTAGCATGTTCTCTTTTTCTTCCTCAACAGTAAACTGGATATCCCTCTGTACATTATTTAACATCCTCAATTTATTGTCTATATTGGTATTATTCGGTACTACTACAAGGACATCATCGACATATCTATACCATACACTGTTCCTACCTATTATTCTAGTATATTTATCAGCTTCTAGTGTCTCCATATATAAACAAGATAAGACAGCACTTAGTGGGCTCCCGATGGCTAGATCCCTGTGTTGCACATATTCTGTATTATTAAATATGAACACGCCGAATCGTACACACAATGAGACCATCTTGATGAAATCTGTCCTGGGTAGTGGTAGGTCCTCCTCCCTGATGTGGTCCAGTGCCTTCCTTACTGCTTCTATGGCTCCCTCGACTGGTACATTGGTGAATAGTGATTTTACGTCGAAGCAGGCGAGTTTCTTGTTTATGAAATCGATTTCATTGAGTCGTGATATCAAATCCAATGAATTTTTCAAGTGTGCACCACTGATGGATCCTAGAGCACGGGACAGTGGCATCGCAAGCTGTTTGGCCACCTTATGTGGCGCACTACCTATGCCAGATGTTATTGGTCTCATTGGAATATTCGGTTTATGTACTTTTGGAAGTCCTCTCATCCTCGGTGGTTGTGGATTTTCTTCTAGTAATCTGATGAGTCGCTTGCCTTTCTCCGATCTTCTCATTATTTTTCTGGCTTCCTTATTGAATTTTTCTGATTCACTCTCAGCATATCCTATATATTTCTTCTTATACGTGGATTTATCATTAAGGAGGTTCATCATCTTGTCTAAGTAATCACATTTATTTAGTATTATCACTCCTCCACCTTTATCTGCACTGGTTATCATTATGTCCGGGTCACTTTTTAGGGACTTTAGGGCCTCGTTGTATCTCCTCGGTAGTGCACTTGGTTGCTCATCAGATAGGGCTTTGTAACACGCTAAAACACCTTGAATGAACCCTTTTTCTACATCATTGTCTGACCACTTATAATTCTTAGACACATATTCGGCATAGTGACTTAGTGTTAAACTTATCCAGCAGAATCCTAACCAAATATGAAAAGGAAGCTCTTTCTCTTGGTCTTAAGTTCGACACAGGGGAAGATAGAAAAAGCTATGCCGAATATATATATATATATATATATATATATATATATATATATATATATATATATATATATATATATATATATATATATATATATATATATATATATATATATATATATATATATATATATATATATGTTGCGGTTATTTTGCGAAATCGGTGATTTTGCAAAATTCCCGGTCATTTTGCAAATATACCAAAATCGTGGTATGTTTGCAAAATCACCTTAATCGTGTGGTTACTTTGCAAAAAAACACACAAAAAGGTTATTTTGCAAAAATGTTAGGTTACTTTGCAAAAAAACATGATAACCGGGTGTTTTGCAAAATCCCCCATAATTTAGTATGTCACTTTGCAAAATAACAAAATATATAACCACAGCAACTGGCAGTTAGTTCTCAGTCGGGCATTAGTGAAGGTTCTTTCATTCGCTGGTTCACGCTTCTGCTTACAAGGAGTGAACTGATTTCTTTTGTAAAACTGTTTCAGTATCTCGTGTCTCGTATTGAGGTATTGAGGTATTGAGGTTTCTGCGGCTGCCCCAGTTAAGCAGTGTTCCTCTCTCCTTCTCGTCGCTAGGAGTGGTGTTCCTGTGGTCTGGAACTCTACTTATTATCCAGCGATGGATGGAGTGAAGGTGAAGTTTGACTCAGTGCTGTCTGAAGCACAGGAAAAGAAGTCCTATAATGCATCGGGTTTAATGAAAAAATGTGAATACGAGGAAATTGTTAACCAAATGAAAGAACTTGAAAAACCTGAGGTAAAGAAGACTCAAAAGGATTATCGGCTTCTAAGAAAATACGATATCATGGAAATATCCGTTGAAGGGACAACAGTGCAAAAACTGGTTAAAAAAGGAACTGTTCTTAGATACGTATGTTCTGAAGATCTGTTTGATGCCATTAAAGCTGCCCATCTTGCAAACGGACATGGAGGGAGGAATATTCTTTCCAAAGCACTGAGTGAAAAATTTGCAAACATAACTATAGATCAAATAAAAGTCTTCCTGCAGTTCTGTGAAGAATGTCAACTGAAAAAGTCCAGTGTCCGGAAGTCTGTGGTTGTCAAGCCAATTCTCTCGAACAGCATGAATTCAAGGTGCCAGGTATGGAAAATGAAGCTCTCTTTATGAAGTAGGATATTCTCTCTTTCTCTTTGTGCCCTGAATGAACTTTATCTAGTCTGTTCAGTAAACCAACAAATATTAGTGGATATTATATATTACAGGTTGACTTGATTGACATGCAGAGTCAGCAAGACGGGGAGTATCGGTTCATTTTGAACTACCAAGATCACCTAACTAAGTTTGTGTGCCTCCGACCTCTGAAGACGAAAACTGCTGAGGAGGTCGCCTACCACCTGGTAGACATATTCTGCGACAAAGGTGCTCCTCATATCCTACAATCTGACAATGGTCGAGAGTTTTGCAATAAGGTATGTTCAGCTGTGATGGGTTGTGGGGCTGGGGAAACTAAGAAGAAAAAATTTAGTATCGTTATTACCTCCGCCTTTGTTAAAGAGTGTCAGATTAGCTCAAAACCCATCAAATACATTAACATTCTATTTTAAGAACTTTCACTTTACTTAATGCTGCTCGTATTTTTTCAACAGTTGATTACGGAAGTCCTCGTCCTGTGGCCCGGGTGCAAGTTAGTCGATGGCAAACCACGTCATTCTCAATCTCAAGGTTCTGTAGAAAGGGCTAACAAAGACGTTGAAGCAATACTTGCCTGCTGGCAAAAAGATTATAACACAACAAAATGGTCTGAGGGACTGCGCTTCGTGCAATGGCAGAAGAACACACGGTTTCACAGAGGAATTGGGAGAACACCCTATGAAGCAATGTTTGGCCAGAAATCTCATCTTGGCGTTACTGCAACGAATTTACCGGAGGACGTAGTGGATGGATTAGAGACGGAGGAGCAGCTCGCTGAAGCATTAGCAGCTGATAACATTCAGGACAGCACAACTTCCATGTGCAAGGACTGTGGAGGTCCTTGCTCTATGGATGATGATATCTGCCATCTCTGTGAACGAAAGCTGGGGATTCAAGCTGAACGAGAAGGAGCTAGAAGAAAGCAACACAGTCAAGCAGAGAAAATGCAGCTGGTGTCAACTATGCGTTTCAAGAAAGCGGAGGTCGGTGACAGTGTAATGGTTCCGATCCCTCTTGTTGATCGTGGGCGCGCAGAATTCCCTAATGCGAAGGCTGTTGTACTTCAAGTGGATGACAGTGGGACATGCAAACTTGGAACGAGGCACGGGATTTTGAAACAACTTTACTCGAGAAATCAGTTCACTCCTTGTGAGCAGCAGTTCCTGTCAATTGATGATGTGCCCCAGGAAAAAGAGATAAGCTTACGTGAAGTAGCAAATGCAGATTCTGTGGGCCATGGACAAGGATTTATAAAGTGTACCTGCTCTATGTCTTGTAATAACAACAGATGTAAGTGTTTTAAAAATCAGAATGTCTGCAACAGCCGATGCAAATGTGGTTCTTCATGTAAAAACAAGTAAACTTTAATAATTCTAAATTGCTTCTTTATCTTTGTATTAAAATTTGTTTATTCTTCTATAGTAATGTCAACTATTTTGGTAAAGTACTTGAATACTTGATATAAAACAATATTTATTTATTGAAATAAAATAAAAATGGTCAACGTCTACACTTTATCATCCAAAATGAAAGAACCTTTACTGATGCCCGACAGAGAACTGCCTCACCAGTTACAACACACACACACACACACACACACACACACACACTAAACTACATACTTCACTAATGCCCGACTGAGAACTAACTGTCTCACCAGTTACACCAGCCAGTTGCTGTGGTTATATATTTTGTTATTTTGCAAAATGACATACTAAATTGTGGGGGATTTTGCAAAACACCCGGTTATCATGTTTTTTTGCAAAGTAACCTGACATTTTTGCAAAATAACCTTTTTGTGTGTTTTTTTGCAAAGTAACCACACGATTAAGGTGATTTTGCAAACATACCACGATTTTGGTATATTTGCAAAATGACCGGGAATTTTGCAAAATCACCGATTTCGCAAAATAACCGCAACATATATATATATATGCGTAAATCCACAAGGAAGGAAAAATAAACACAGAGTCCCAAGCGCTTTCGTGTATTCACATCTTCAGGGGAAATACAGAGTGTAGAAGAATGGTTGCTGAGAGGCACCTTATATGAAAGCTGACAAGTCGAATGCAGTAGTTATCATGAAAAAAGATGATTACATACTCAAAATGGAAGATTTATTAAGTGATGATGTAACGTACTCGAAGCTTAGAAAGAATCACATTGAAACGGTGAATTCTCAGTTCAATAAGAAAATGAAAACAGTGTTAAAGGGTAATGATCAACTTATAAAACAGTTCTCCTCTCGTTCTCCTTTCCTGCCCTACATGTATGGACTCATTAAAACTCACAAGCCCAATAATCCAGCCAGACCTATTATTAGTTCTGTGGGATCCATCACCTATAAATTATCAAAGTGGTTAACTTCCTTGCTAAGCCCTTTAGTTGGCACAATTTCGGACTCCAACATAAAAAATAATGTTGACTTAGTAGAAAAACTTAACAGTTTACAGGTAACTGGTGCATTTAAGCTTGTGAGTTTTGATGTTAAATCTCTATTTACCAAAGTTCCTGTTGACGACCTTTTGGATTATCTTGATGAAATACTTGATAATATCCCTCTCCCTATCACCAAAAATGCTATACTAAAATTGATTAAGCTATGCATTAAAGACTGCAAATTTGTTTTTCAAGATGAATATTTTGAGCAAAAATTTGGTATGGCAATGGGCAATCCACTCTCCCCAGTTTTGAGCAATTTGTACATGGAGTTTTTTGAGAAGAAACTGCTTAATAACATTTTACCCAGTAATGCGGTATGGTACAGGTAAGTAGATGATGTACTTTGCCTCTGGCCGTGTACTGAAAATCTAGATAACTTTCTGCCATTGCTTAACAACTTAGCCCCTTCCATTAATTTTACCACTGAAATTGAGGAGGATGGAAAATTGCCATTTTTGGAATGCCTGATTCACAGGGTAGGCAACACTTTTAAGTTTAGCATATACAGGAAACCAACCAATGTTTTGTCATATATTCATTTTTACACTGCACACCACGATAAAGTCAAACTGTCTGTTTTCTCTTTCATGTACTTACGTACTCTACGTGTATGTAGTCCTGAATTCATGTATGAGGAATTTGGATTTATCTCTGACATTGGAACAAAATTAAAATACCCCAAACCATTTTTGGATAAAGCCTTAAAATTGGCAAGAACATCATTTTATAGGGTTGAACCTCCCCTACCCCGTGACAATAAAAACTTACTGATATTACCCTACAGTGATAAATTTGCCCAAATCCCTCATCTTCTAAAAACATGGAATGTTAATGTTGCCTTCTGCAATGATAACACAGTCAAAAAAATGTTGATCAAAAATTCACCCAAATCCTCATGTGGGTGTATCTACACAGTACCTTGTAAAGAATGCAATATGTTCTTTATAGGACAAACTGGAAAAGACCTTTCAACCAGGGTCTAACAGCATAAATATAGTGTTAGGACCGGACAAGAATCTAATGCTTTATTTATTCATATGAGAGACAATAATCATTGTATTGACTGGGATAATGCCTCATCAATCATGTCTTGTAACTCATCCGTAAATAGAAACATCATAGAGTCAAGTTTGATTAAACACACAGAAAATATTAATATGAACTTAAACAATGGTATGTACAAGTTGGATAGTTTCATCATAGACAAGATTGTTAATAAGATAATTCCAACTGCTATTCCTTAATGATAATCTCAGGTTTAGAGGTCATGTCAGGCATGGAGGTAGTATAGGAGGAGAAGGCATGAGCTGGGCTGAGTGCGGTAGTGAGTGAAGTCAGGTCAAACTGTCATCCGCCATATTGTGGTTGGCAGGACTCAGGAGAGCGCTGCCAGCCCTGGACAGGACATGGAGTTAGTACAGGCATACTACCTCCATGGAGCAGGGCAGGCAGTACTGTAGGGTTCTGTACGAAATTATGGTATGCATGTGTGTGTGTGTGTGTGTGTGTGTGTGTGTTGGGCGAGGACATCTGAAAATTCAATCCCAGGTTAAGCCCACAGTTAATTATCGAGATGGAAAGCGCCTCTCCCTTCGCACGGAGGTGCTGATTATTAATCCCATAATTATTTCCCAAGATGAAAAGCTTATCTCTTTCCATGGACAATAACTTAGTAATTTATTTTCATAAATGTATATTGTACAAATGCTGCATTATAAATACATACAACAGAAGGTCCTACATCATTAGAAAAGACTTGTACTCTACTGGCCACTGAAATGAATTAGTTTGGTATATGTTTGACGGCTCTTTACACTGAGCTGAGATTGCATTTTGGCAGTGTAATGTTTTCCTGTGTACTTGTACCTTACTTGCAGATATTTTTCTGCAATTGACTTTATCAATCAATCAACACAACAAATCTCCTGCCGATTTCCAACACGCAGAGGAGGAGGAGACACTAACACACAAACACACACACACACACACTCACACCTTGACACACACACACACACACACACACACCTTGACACACTCACACACACACCTTGACACACACACACACACACCTTGACACACTCACACACACACCTTGACACACACACACACACACACACCTTGACACACTCACACACACACCTTGACACACACACACACACACACACACCCCTTGACACACACACACACACACCTTGACACACACACCCTGACACACCCGTACACTTTTCCACATACATACAAGCAATCACTCTATAAATATATCGCCTTAATGACCATTAACAAGTCGATAGGCATAAAGCATAATTAACAACAACAACACAGTGGGCAGGTCTCCCTCAGTGTACTTTCCTGCCACATACCAGCTTTGTGTGTGGTAGTCTTATCTACCGGATACTCCTTATCTGTGTGCCTGCTACCTCCGTCATTATCATCACTACTCACGTGACTATTGTTCAGTAACCCTTGCCTCTCTCCTCTATGTAACCAGTGTAGCCTAGATTATGTGTTATTGTTAATAGGTTATGTGTTATTTGGGTTAATTTCTATACGTTGTAAGGAATTGGGTTGTAACTTTGTCTTAATGCTTGTAAACTGTATATACATATTAAATCCCTCCTCTCTTCATGCCCTATTATCCTCTGTGAACCACATTGGTTATCCGTTCAAACTCTAATTTTATTTTAATGTTGTGCCTAGTCTCGGGCATGAACTGGAAGATCAACTGAGGGTAACATTAAATGGCGACCCTGCCAGGATGCTACGGTTTTAAACTACCTACTAAGTTGTAAGCAAACCTCCCTTCACCACTGTGTTTCAAATGATATAGGTGTATGTTGTGCAGTGTATAAACCTGGTAGATGATAAAGCACACTCAAAGTGTCCTTTACTTGTTTAAGTGTTAAGTGTTATGGCTACACACAAGGGAGCTTTCTGTCATTACTAGTGTTAATATTGGTACGTTTAGTCATTATTTCTCTGGGAGGAATGGGTATTCATAGGTGTTGATCATTAACATGTAGAGTATTACGATATATTCTCTACCTCATGCACTGTACAAGAATCCTTATTTTTGTGTGAAGGAATAAGGAAGGTCTCTCGTAGATGCCTATCCTTTGTAATTGTCCTACTCAAACATTTTATATACGGTTCATTTATACTGTGTATCGCCTTACTAAACGTATTGATTAACACCTTGAGAGCATATGGTAATGGTAAACATAGACATTGGGTCATGTTTCAATCAAGCCGCCGCTTACATGCCAAACTAACTCTCTTCATTTATTGTCATATTTAATCATGGTTATCCATCTGGTATATTTTTAATCATGGAAGGTAAGGGCTATGGTGTAGAATCTTTCCTTGCTAACCCCTTTCCCTGACTGAATCACCAGGTTTTGGAGGAACTTCTGGTACGCCACCCTCGTTTTGGTGGATTTAAGTTGGTCATAATGTAAATATTTGTCTGTATTCTTGTGCCTCATTCTGTTATGTTTTCGTGATGTATGTGTGTGTGTGTGTGTGTGTGTGTGTGTGTGTGTGTGTAGTCATTGGATTTTCATGGGTCCCGCCTACCCTTATGTATTGTTGTCTGCCTATTGATTGATTCCATGGTGCAAGGAATTAAAAAAAAAAAAACCGTGAATACATAAATATGTTTATGAAGAAAGAGTGGATCAAAATTTTCAGATCTCTTTACCTGATCACCCAAGTAAACTCACTAAGTCGGTAATTAAGGATGTTGTTGTAAAATATTTAGTGAAGCAGGGAATTGTGGACACCCCTGCTCTACCCGACACTGAAGATGAGGAATAAGTCCCTTTTAACCTTGACACTATCCCTCCAACTCAGTCTGCTAAAACACCGGGTGGTAAGAGTAATAACAAACCTGAAGTTTCTCAGGTTGAAAAGCTCCGGGTAGAGATGTAATACCAGCTCGAATGGGAGAAAATGTAACTTGAAAGAGAAAAACTAGAAAAGTTGGCAGTGGGTAGAGAACAAGGTAGAGCAGGAAGCAGAGTGGAGGAAAAGGAACTGTCCTTTAACATGTCTAGTGTAACTGTAATGATATCTGCTTTTGATGAAGGTGATATTGAGGGTTCAGTTAACCTTTTCGATTGATTAGCAACTAAAAACGAGTGGCCTAAAGATGTCGCTGATTGCCCCTAAACAAACAGGTAAATCATTTTACCTAGATAGACCCAATGACTATGAGTTTGTCAAACAACAGATTCTGTATGTCCATGTGATAACCCCAGAGACTTAGAGATAAATTCAGGAAACTGGTCAAAAATAAGCATCAAACATATTATGTGCAATTTGCATGTGATAAGCTTAAATATTTTAAGAAATGGCTAAATGTTCTCTCGGTCACCATCTATTCAGAACTTATTAATCTCATTGTCCTAGAGGAATTTAAAAGAAAAGTGCCCTTACCTATTGTGAAATACATAGAGGAGAGGGGCGAGATGGAACTATTGAGGGTGGCGGAACAAGCAGATGCTCAGGCTTTGAGGCTCCAGATCTGGTCGAGGCGTGAGGGAGACCTCACTCTTTCTGTAAAAAGTTCCTCTGACGATTTCAAGTACAAAGATGCTAAGGATAAGCCGAGGGGTAGCGGGTTCACTACTAGCCAATTAACATGTGTATACTGTAGGAAGCCAGGACATACTATTGCTTTTTGTAAACACCACAAATGTACTATAAGGCCAGCGAACATCGTAAAACACCCTTACTGGTACCATAACAGCTGCAGTATTTGGGAATTACCCTCACTTCCCTCCCTCTGTGGCTGGGTACTAGTTCGGAAGTCGTGACGTGTGTGTGTGTGAGCACAGTTGACCTGGGCCACGGTAACTGGCTTGATGAAGCCTATGTCCAGTGTCGGGATATATATATATATATATATATATATATATATATATATATATATATATATATATATATATATATATATATATATATATATATATATATATATATATAAAAGAGTAGTAAGAAAGTTTCATCTCTACTGCATCAGGTTCCTCTACCTCATCAAATCCTGTAGCTTCTAATAGTAGTGTTGTCCAGTCAAAACAGTTGTTTGATGACTTTATTTTTGATGGTGAAGTGGCTTTGACAAAGGAGGGTCAGACCTATCCTATTAAGGTCTTACGAGACACGGTGGCTCCTCAGTCCATACTGCTAAGTAATGTTCTTCCCCATCTAGAAGATAACTTTACTGGAGATAAGGTATACTGTATATTAATTTCCAGTCTCACCTCTCAGACTTCATACCCCGTGGCCCATATTTATCTTAAGTGTTCCCTTGTCGCCTCGTGTGTCAAAGTGGCAGTACAGGAAGGAAACCTGTCTGTTAAAGGAATTCATTTATTGCTTGGTAATGACATAGCAGGTAAACTTGTGGTACCTATTGTTCTAACTGTAGAAAAGTCTTTACCTGTATTCCCTTCTGAACCTTCTGATGTTTTTCCCTCCTGCGTGTTGACTTGTTCACAGGTCCAACAAGCCTCTCAGAAGCAATGTCAGTCTCCGTCACTTTCCATGCCTCATTTTGATATTATCTCTAAAGTAGATTTGATACAGGCACAGGAAACTGACCTTTCTTTAGCTGCAGGGCGACATGCTGCTCTAGACAAGAAGGATGTAGACACCCTACCTGCCTTCTATTATGATCAAGGTGTACTCATGAGTGCATACCGGCCTCCAACTCTATCAGCCAATTATTGTTGGTCAGAAACCCATCAGATTGTGTTTCCTAGTTCAGTACACTCAGATGTATTAAGGCTAGCTCATGATGGTTACAGTGGATATCTTGGGTTTCGTAAAACTTACTATAAACTTACTAAAATCGCGCGCCAAATGTACCGCTCGAACAGAAGTTAGAACTGAAATTTTCCGTTACCCAATGCCTGGGCCAGGCCCATGACTGATGTCATGGTTGAATAGCCTGGACATGACACCCATATGCAAGACACCATGACATGGTCATGACATGTCTCAGAATTTTTTTAAATAAAAGTTTACGTATAACTGTTATAATGGTCCTGACTGTATATCAATGAAAACACCTCTCACTAAGATAATAATTTAATAAAGTTGCTTGCTAAACTATAATATGTGTCCTTAGTCCTATTTATATAGGCATCTTTCCCAGCAACGCCAGGTACCTCCGCTAGTAAATAATATTAAAGGGAAGAAATGGTGTGTTTTACATATGTGTATGTGAGGCATGTAAGTGGTGGGTGGAAGGGTAAGTAAGTAGGGGATGTGGCTGAGGGGCAGGTGGTAGCGATGGAGGCACCGTGTTGCCACCACCCTACTCGTTTCCCTGGTTCCATCTGGTAGAGGCAAGACCTGTAGGGGCGGCTCAGCGACACGGTGGGTGAGAGTTGCTTGCCTGGTACCTGAACCGCTGGTGGCAGGAACATATGTGGGGGTCCTGCCAAGGTTGTTGATGTGGTGGTGGTGGTGGTGGTGGTAGCACCTGTTGTGGAGGAGGTAGCTGGCATGGAGGTGAAGCCCAGCTGTGATCCTGTATGGTGGGTGGTGACTGGAGTAGGTCCACCTTTGCAGAGAGAGCCTCAAGCTGACACATGATGGTCGTGGCGTCGAGGGCGGGCATAGGAGGTGGTAGTGCTGGTGCTGCTGGTTTGATGACTGGTTGTTGTTGTGGTGGTTGGGTGGCGATGGCTGCGGCGGTGGGTTGTGTCAGCCATACCCCAGCGTGGTCGTTGTGGGCCTCCATCAGTGTGTCAGCCAGTTCCCCGTACTATTGGAGTGTGGGGTTAGGCTGGGCCAGGAGGTGGAGTTGAACCTCGGGAGGCAGGAGCCGGGTGTGCCGCACTCTGAAGATGCAGTTGATCAAGGGAGAGCCGGCCTCTACGTTCAACTGCTGCATGTGTCACAACAGGACTGACTGGCGGCGTCCCTCCACTTACACATCCTCCAGGGCCTTGTAGGGCTGCATCGTTGACATCCCTTGAGCCGTCGTGATGGCCGCCTTCACCCCCTCGTACTTGGAACCGGGGGTGTGGTGGGTGAGAAGTGGAGTAACAGATGCAAACACCTCCGAGGGTAGGACGCGTAGTACAGCCTAGTACAGCGTAGTGGGGGTGTCTTGTGTGGTGGAGTTGGTGGGGCACATGGTGGTGTGAGGGTGTGTATTTGGAGTCGCGTGTCGTTAGGTTTTAGGGGCGAGAGAGTGTGGAGTGGAGACTAGGGTTGTGGGTGCGAAAATGTGGTGGGTGAATGTGGAGAAAAGTGGCGAGGTGTGTGTGGAGCGGGCTGAGTAGCGCACAGGTGGAGGGGGAAAAAATTATGTACACCCGAGCTGGTAAATTCGCGACGACGTATTTAGATGTTTATGCCATTTGAGCTGGTAACATTTATTTGGGGAGGAATAAGAATAGGTGGAACATAGTAGAAGGACATGATACAATCTTTCACCAACAATGACACCATCCCCACACAGTGTTACCATGTCAGATGACATAAACATTTGGGAACGTGGTTGCGAATTTACGAGCTTGTGTGTATGTGCGTGTGCGTGTGGAGCGACGTGTGACGAGAGGCTAGTGGAGGTTGAATGTCATGTGGAGACGAGGTTGGTGGTGGTAATGGAATGTATGTGAAATAGTGTTGTGAGAGGGTATTACGTATTGGTGGAGAAAATATTGGCGTGGGTGGAGGGTGAGTATGAGGTGTAGCACAAGTGGAGGAAAATAAATTGTGTCGTACGTGTGTGTGGAGTGCAAGGCTGCGGCCAGACGAGACAGTACGGTAGCACAGGTACACTGCTCACCCCTACCTTTTTCTCACGTGGCCAATGTAATGAGAGAGTGGGAGGGCTAGAACTTTGTGGCAAGCACAAAGGACACAGTGGCACATGTGTAAAGTGTACCAGTCCTTCACCAGGGGGTACGATATACACAACACTAACACATCAGTATATACACAATACACAGCAGTAGTATCCCTTGTTGTCACGTGGCCATAGTAAATGAGAGAGAGGAAGGGGTGGGGCTAAAACACTGAGGGCGACCACCAACAACACAATGGTACACGTGTACAATCCAGAGTCCTTAACAGTCCTTCACTAGGGGGTAATGTATGCATGACACTTAATTGTTGTGTTTGGAAGGGGAAATGAAGTAAACAGGTTGGAGGGATTAAATGAGGAGCCGATAAGAAAGATGGAGGTGGAGGAGGCAATGAGAGAGATGAAAACAGGGAAAGCTTCAGGTTTGGATGGATGCACTGTAGAATGACTGAAATATGGTGGAACAAGTATGATGGAGTGGTTGTAGAATGGGTGAGTGCTTGTGTAGTACCTCTATATAAGGGAAAGGGGGATAGATACCAATGTACAGTCGGCAAAAAAAGTTTCGTTACCATCCTTTTAACACTGTGATGTAATTGTGGTAGGCCTGGCGTGACGCGAGTGTCTTATATATACTTCCGTCAACCACTGTTCCACATGTGCTCCTCAGTGTCTATTGGGCAGGGGAGTAGGAATGACGTTCTTTACCCAGTGTTTCTATATCTGGATATTTCACGTTATTCTTGTTTTAAAATACTCAGACGCATTTCCTTATGTTTGATAATGATTAGTTAAATAGTAAGAGTTCTTGAACAATCAAAATTTAATTTAAGATTAGTTAAACTTTTGATATAAAGAAACGGAATGCAATGTTTGTGACTGCTACGGGCTGGGGCCCACATATTATCACCAATGTGGCCTGTGTAGGGTATAGGCTGTGTGTGGCTGTCACTCGCCTTCTACACACACTCAGCCAAGCACTTGCCACTTCCATGGATAGAACTAAATGGCTGTTATATTTTATGGTCAAAGCATTACATCAGAGTGAGGATTTCATAGGTTTAATGTAAGTTTATTAAGCTGGCATAGCATTGCATAAGAGCGACGAGCACCCATCCTATCTCGTTGAAAGCTACTAGGCTACTGATGAGTGACGACATCCGAAGGCAGACCGAAGCCAATGCCTCCGCCA
>JAWQEG010002359.1:0-17500 GCA_033782935.1 Petrolisthes cinctipes | reverse complement strand
ATAAAGGGGGTTCCTGAGTTGACTTACCCTCCCCCTACCCCCCATCCACTCTACCCATACCCCTTCCCTCCCACCAATGCCCCTAACCCCCCCTAACACAATACCCCCCTCCCCCCCCCCCTTAATTATCTTATAATGACGTCATGATTTGGTGGAGAATGTAGTTCACGTTTTGGTTCATAATTCATTTATTATTAATTATTTTGAATTAATTATTATAAAATTAAATTCTCCATAATTTTCCCTATGTTTTTATAAAATAATTTCTTTAATTACATAATTAATTAACGAAATTAGCGAAAAATTTCTATTTATAATTTCCAACCGTGACTAATTGGTACATTGGAGCACTTTGGGTGCTCCAAGGTATCTCAGGCAACACAACTTAATGCAGGAATAATACAGTTTGGAGGAATCAGTTTGCTCCACAATTACCCTATGGAAATCTGGGATCCTTTACAGTACTTTGATTCCTCCAAAGTATGTCAGGAAAGAGAATTAATTAATAAATATAATGGTATCAATCCTATTGTATGGAATAGTTTGGAGGAATCCAATTGGTCCAGTATTACCACAACCAACACCACAGCTTCGAATGAATTAACTTCGAATGAATCAACTTGGTGAACCATTCTAAAGGGGGTGTAGGGAGGGGATGGTGTATTAGGGTGGTATGGGGGTGTGTCGGGGTGGTAACTTCGAAGCTGATTCACTCATTCGTAGCTGGTTCACAATAAGCTATCACCCCTACACCTCCCCAATCACCCACTTTCAACCACACCCTACACCCCCTCTGAAATGGTTCACCAAGTAGATTGTAATCGAAGCTGATTCACACATTCGAAGCTGGTTTATTTGAAGTTATCTCCTCCCCACTCATTACACCTCTCCATCCACCCAACCCAAACCCCTCCCTACACCCGCTCTAAAATGGTTCACCAAGTTGATTCATTCGAAGCTAATTCATTCGAAGCTGTGGTGTTGGTTGTGGTAATACTGGACCAATTGGATTCCTCCAAACTATTCCATACAACAGGATTGATACCATTATATTCATTAATTAATTCTCTTTCCTGACATACTTTGGAGGAATCAAAGTACTATAAAGGAACCCAGATTTCCATAGGGTAATTGTGGAGCAAACTGATTCCTCCAAACTGTATTATTCCTGCATTAAGTTGTGTTGCCTGAGATACCTTGGAGCACCCAAAGTGCTCCAATGTACCAATTAGTCACTGTTGGAAATTATAAATAAAAAATATTCGCTAATTTCGTTAATTAATTGCGTAATTAAAGAAATTATTATATCAAATTGTAGGGAAAATTACGGGGAATTTAATGATATAATAATTAATTCAAAATAATTAATAATTAATGAATTATGAACCAAAACGTGAACTACATTCTCCACCAAATAATGACGTCATTATATGATAATTAAGTGGGGGGGGGGGTAGGGGAGTGGGTGGGGGTATGGTGTTAGGGGGGTATGGGCATGGGTGGGAGGGGGTATGGGTTGAGTGGATGGGGGTTAGGTGGGAGGGGAAGTCAACTCAGTAACCCTCTTTATGGATTGCCATTCAAACATTAATTTTGAGCCAACATTCTCTCTATAAGTGATGCCAAGTTTGGGGAATTTTCACTAGACATGGGGAATCAGAGGTACCAATGGGGATATTATAGAAATTTCGTCAAGCAGACCTGGCACCACTGCTCTCTCTCTCTCTCCACATACCCCCTCCTTTGCAACCCACAACCCTCCCCTACCCTCAACCCACTCCATTATCCCTCTCTCTCTATCTCTCCCTTTGTAATGACGTCATAATATGGTTTGGAGGAATCAGTTTGCTCCAGAATTACCCTAGAGAGATCAGAAGTCCCTTGTAGTATCCTTGGAGTACATTGATTACTCCAAAATATATCAGAAAACAGGATTAATTAATTAATATCATAATGGTATCTACCCTGTTGCCTGGAATAGCTTGGAGGAATCAAGTTGTTCCAATATTGCCACCAAACCAATTTATTTCATGGGATAATTATTAAGTATTCATACATTTCTTTTTTACTAAGGAAATTGAAACACATTATTAATATTTATTTATTTATTATAATTATTAGACAACAAGCATGAAGGAAGGAGAGAGAGAGAGAGAGAGAGAGAGAGAGAGAGAGAGAGAGAGAGAGAGAGAGAGAGAGAGAGAGAGAGAGAGAGAGAGAGAGAGAGAGAGAGAGAATACGAAGGTGGGAAAGAGAGAGAGAGAGAGAGAGAGGTGGGGGGAAATAGGAGGAAAGAAGGGACAACAAACACTTATCTATTTTTTTATAATAATTTCTTTATCTTTATTATTTCTTTCCTTTTACCTTAACTGATATTTTTTATAATTATTCTAACCTGAATTATTTATTGTTGTATATTTTCTTACACCTTAATTAATTATTGATAAATATCAGACTCATTTATTTTATGGGATAATTTAAAAATATCTATATATTTCTTATTTACTAAAGAAATTGAAACATATTATTTATTTATTTATTTCTATTGGACATCAAGCACGAAGGAAGGAGAGAGAGAGAGAGAGAGAGAGAGAGAGAGAGAGAGAGAGAGAGAGAGAGAGAGAGAGAGAGAGAGAATAGAAAGAAAGGAGGGACAACAAACACAAATTTATTTTTATATCTTTGTTTTCTTACTTATATATTCATTTATTTATAAATTGTTTATTCAATTCCATGCATATTTTCTATACACACACACAGTCTCTCTTTCTCTCTCTCTCTCTGTATTTCACTCCCTTCCTCTCTCTCTTTCTCAATCTCTCTCACACTTACACGTACACAATTAACTTAATTTTATTAAGTTTGGAAAAAAGTGAGAGAAGACCAAATTGGCAATAAAAACTTGGAAACAAATTATAAAATGAAGCAGAGAAAGAAACAGACTTAGAGTTAACGATAAATAAGTAATTTACACCAAATGATCATATAAATGAAAAAGTGAGAAACATGTATACATTCTAAGAAAACCCCACTTTTTATAGACAAAAAGTATTTAATATGGACGTTTCGGAGGCAACTACCTCCCTCTTCAGCAGTACAGAGTTGAATGAAACATGAAAGGAAAATAAGTAACTGACAGGGGGAGGGAGGGACAAGGTGTGTTCTGATGACAGACAGACCACACCTCACCTCACCTCACCCAACCGACCTGACCTGGCCATTCTTCAGGGTCCCGACCCCACATCTGGGAGGGATTTGACCACTAGTGCTCTCATTAATGGATCTAGTTTGAACATACCTTCATTTAAGTTAAAGTTTTTATAGTGTTGTATACATACTGATTCTAATATTCTACGTTTCTTGAAATTGTTGCACTTAATTATCATTTTACCAGAATTCCAATCAATACAGTGGTTGTTGTCATATGCATGGACAAAGTTAGCATTATTTGTGTTACAATTCGTCATATCTCGTTTATGTTCTTTCATTCTAACATCTAAAGATCTCCCAATTTCACCTATATAAACTAAGTCACAGTCTTTGCAAGGAATTTTGTATACTCCTGCTTGGGGCTGAACAGTGGCATTATTTCTTACAAGGATGCTAGAAGTATATTTGAAGGCTATGTTTACATCAAGTTCTCTGCTAACTGACTGAATTTTTTCCAGACTTTTTACATAAGGAAGACATAAATAAGGTTTCTTTTCTGACTGACATATATATAGTTTTCCAAATAGAGTAATAGACGAATGGAACAAATTTACAGAAGAAATGGTGTGTGTAAAAAACATACTTAACTTTCAAGAAAAATATGATGATTGTAAAGATACAAATAGGTAAGAACAAATAGGTAAGAACACAGACGAAGGAATACACACACACACACACACACACACACACACAAACATCGACGAAGGAGTACACACACACACATACACAGACGAAAGGAATACACACACACACACACAGGCGCAGACGAAGAAATACACACACACACACAGACGAAGGAATACTCACACACACATACGAAGGAATACACTCACACACACAGACACACACACACAGTGATACAGACGAAGGAATACACACACACACACACACAGATGAAGGAATACACTCACACACACAGACACACACACACAGTGACACAGACGAAGGAATACACACACACATAGACACACGCAGACGAAGGAATACACACACACACACACAAACGAAGAAATACACACACACACACAGACACACGCAGACGAAGGATACACACACACACACAGACGAAGAAATAAACACACACACACACAGAGACGAAGGAATACACACACACACAGACGAAGGAATACACACACAAACACACATAGGAATACACACACACACACACACACACACACACACACACACACACACATAGGAATACACACACACACACAGAGACGAAGGAATACACACACACACATAGGAATACACACACACACACACACACAGACGAAGGAGTAGCCACACACACACACATTGGAATACACACACACACATAGATACACACACACACAAACAGAAGAAGAAATACACACACATACACATTCGAAAAAATTCACACACACATACACACACATATATATACACACACAGCCATACACAGAGGAATACACACACACACACAGACGAAGGAACACACACACACACACAGACGAAGGAGTAGCCACACACACACACATTGGAATACACACACACACATAGATACACACACACACAAACAGAAGAAGAAATACACACACATACACATTCGAAAAAATTCACACACACATACACACACATATATATACACACACAGACATACACAGAGGAATACACACACACACACAGACGAAGGAACACACAGACACACACAGACGAAGGAATACACACACATTTTTTTTTTTTTTTTTTTTTACTTTGCTTGGAGTTTTATGTTCATTTAATTTCAATTTGATTTTGGTTTACTGTTTCCTTTGGTTTGGTCTACTGATTAATTTTGGTTTTTACTTATTTATTCTGTTTTACTGTATGCTTTTGTTTGTACTATTTGTTTATGTTTTTTTTTGTTTTTTTTTGTTTTTTGGTAGCTTGAATTCAGTTCTTACTGTTTGCTTTTGTTTGCTGTTTGATTTCATTTGATACAACTGTATGATTATAATGAATCTTTGCTCTAGGTCATGATGAATTTACACTTTTATTTTTATCTGTCTGTCATGGAGCTCCTGCTCGACAGACTGTATTGACTACGGTCAACAAGGTCACCATCAACCATGATAAGACCGTAGTTATGCATTTCAACACCACCACCACCCAAGTACAACCACCATCATTGACTGTGGGTGACCATCCTCTCCAGTTAGTTCAGTCCACCAAACTTCTGGGTATCACCATCGACCACAAACTCAACTGGAAGGAACATGGAAATAACACGGTCAAGTCAGCCTCGTACCGTCTCTACATGTTAAGATGACTGAGGTCACTTGGGACACCCATGTTGGAGCTCAGTACCATCTATAGCTCCTTCATACTACCCAAGCTTACCTATGCGTCACCAGCCTGGTCATTCTCTATTAACACCACCCAGAAACATCAACTGGAGAGAGTGCAGAAAAGGGCGGGTAGAATAATACTGGGTGGTGAGTACACAGGGTACAACAATGCTCTCTCCACCCTCAACATGTTATCCCTCAGTCAGCTCCACCATCAGCCACTACTATCATTCGGCCAGGGACTACTACAACATCCACGTCACCGACACTTCCTTCCACCTACAATACCTCGTCCACCTCGTGCACTCCGTCACACCAACAAACTACAGCCTATAAGAGCCCGCACTGATAGATATAAGAACAGTGCCATCCCCACCATCGTACATCTACTCAACAACACCTAGTTTAATCAATATACTGCCTTATATCCTTGTATATATTTTATGTTTATTTCTATTACTCTTATTTATATATGTACATCTATTTATAACTGTATATTTTCAGCTCCAGGCTGCCACTCTCCTTAATAAAACCGTTTATTATTATTATTATTATTATTATTATCATTATTTTCACAGTGATTTTAATATCCAACGAATTTGACAGAAACCCAATACAGAGCTATCGTAACTTTCTGTACAGTTGTTGTTGTTGTTGTTGTAGTTCCCCAGACTGTCTGGCCGAGCAGTCCCGAGTCTGGTTGACCGAAGCACCGCAGATGCTCGGACCCCCGAATGGGAGTCAGGGTGATAGTGAGATCAGTTTCTTCGAAGGCAGCAGACGAGGGGACTGCTGGCTCACGGGCTTGTATCCCTGGGCCAGCATTCCCACCGTCTGTAGTCTTCCTTGTTGTGCCGCCCGATCGGGCGATCTCGTCGGCTACCCAGAAGGGATGAGAGTAAGGAGACAGACAGAACAGGCCAGGGTGTGGTAGAGGATGCCAGATTCCTCATTTCTGGATATAACCAGCCCTCACCAGTCTGTACAGTTGGTTCCACTAATAACGAGCACAACGTCTGGTGAGTTTGGCGAAGTGTGGCAACACTGTGTTTGTTTACATAGCGTCCTTATGATGGATAATATAACAGGAGTTAGTTCTGTCCATTCATTTACTATTGCTACAAGTAATCAAACACAGTGGTGCCACATTTAGCCAGACTCACCAGAAGCTGTGTTCGTTATTAGTGGAGCCAGTTGTACACTGACTGACATAAATTGAACTCAGCACTAACCGAGTGTAAACATCTTTCAACCTTACTATTGCACAGAAATATTCGCTTTAACGCCTTAGACGTGAAGCAAAAGCCAGGTTTGTACAGACCAAAATAATAACGTTTGACAGCTTCCCTCTGTTGGTTAGCTGGGAAACTTTTAAATAAATAGATTAAGTACCATCTTCTAATTTACTACAAGTAGCTACACACTATTCAAAAAAATAATATCATATGAGAACGTCAAAACATTATTTTTTAAGTTCCTTATTCACCTTTAATACCAGCCCCAACACTTTGGGGAGCGTTGTCGCTAAAGACCATGAAGTTATCAGATACATGGTGGGAAGATGATAGGAATATATGAATAAATATAAGAAAACAATTGCAGTAATATTATGAAAGAAAACAAAGATAACAATGAAAATTATAAATATATATATATATATATATATATATATATATATATATATATATATATATATATATATATATATATATATATATATATATATATATATATATATATATATATATATATATATATATATATATATATATATATATATATATATATATATATATATATATATATAATCCCTGAACACCTAAGGGACCCCGTGATGTAGTCAGAAAATTGGAGGTTAATGAGTCCTTCAAACTTTGCCACGAAACATCATCTATATGGAAGTAGCGTGTTTCGTGGCATGTCAGGAGGAAGTCTAAAAAGCCTCCAATTCTGATACACGACCACAGGGTCCTGTAGGGGAGATTCTATGGTTTTATAATTGTTTCTACAATTGAAAGCCTACTGATTCCTCTTAACAATGCAAGAAAACACACTCCCTCAATGGCACTAATAAGAGATAGGTGTCTTGGTATAGTGTGGAAGAATCAGAGTCCTTCCATTTCACCAAGAAAATATTCATACACTCCATCGACTACATCAGACGAACTCTTACAAAATTTATTATTTCTTTTAGGTTAGAATAGGAAGAGGGAATGCTATCATGTCATCAGTGCCAAGAAAAGGAATGATTCTACTTCATTTAGAGTGTACGGATTCCATACCTCAGTCCCAGAACAATTAAAGAATTATACTCCATCGAATACATCAGACGAATTCATACTTATACATTCTATTAGGTTAGAAGAGGAAGAAGGGAATGCTATCATGTCATCAGTGCCAAGAAAAGGAATTATTCTACTTTATTTAGAGTGTACGGATTCCATACCTCGGTACCAAGAATCCAAAGCAATACGAGTATGTTGATCATTTACTTTATCATCAGTATCAGAGGTGTAGGACATCAGTACCAGTACTGTATACATCTTGGGACCTAACAAGAGTCACGGGCTACTGCCAAGCTACAGTCCAGAGGTTGAGGTATGATAAATATATAAATAGATTCATAAATAAATTAACAAATAAAAATAACGTTAGTCTTAGACCTCAAAGTGAAGGATCCTAAGCTTGAATCTATACATCGAGGACGTGGTTGAGATAAGCAATATAACAGATGGCAAGACGTAGGATCTCAATCTTGGAGAGCTTCTTGTCTGGGGGCAGCGTGGGCAGCAACTTACGCAGCTGAGCGAAGGCCACGTTAAAGGCCTCGACACGCATGCGTTCCCTGGAGGCATGAGCGGTGCGGTACTTGATGGTTGCTCGTCTCCTGCGGCGTCGCTCCTCCTTAGTCACGGCCACGGTGCTCTCTCGATCCCAGCAAAACAAAGTCAAAGTTGGGGAACTACTTTGACTTTTCTCACCTGAAGCCCCAGCCGCATATTATCCAAGTCTGGCGGGCTACTGCTTACTGCTGGGCCAAAATCGAGGCGGTTGGAAGGAGAATAACGTTTGGGTTATAACGATAAAACCAACCATGGGATAATCTTTGAAATAGTTTCATTCTCTTTCCCAGCTTATTTTACCTATTATGAACGTAACCTAACCTGACCTAACCTAACCTAACCTAAACTGGACCTAACCTTAATTAACCTAACCAAATCAAGCACTGACATATACCCTTCCAGACTTGGATAATATGCTCCCCGGCCACGCATTCACTATGTCCATCCCGACAGAGTTGCTAATAGTGTTCGTAGTACTAGTGTAATAGATAAGGGATGGATATTGTGAATGTGTGAAGGGGGCTTCACTTATTCTTTTTTTATTTTAATTATTTATTCATCTTGCCTCTCCTGTCTCTTTCATTTTACCCTTCTATCCTCCTTCCTTCCAACCCCCACCGTCATACTTCCCTATTCTTTTCAAAACTTTATTAAGTTTCAGCGTTTAAGCTATACATGAACTATCAATTCTCGAGCTGGAATAACTCAAGCACATAAGTGTAAGAGATAATACTCCCTGGCTGTGCAATCTAAGGCAAATGGTTGAAATGGAGACTTGAGATGTGAGAACACTGGCTCTTTGCAGTTGTCAAATAACCGTCCTCGTAATTGTTCTTAGATTTCTGAATGTCTGCCTGAATCACACCTTATAATTGAATCATAATAATATAAGTTGAAAAAGAACATAGGCAAATTGTTTATGAATGTTTTGATATATGGTTTTAGTCCATACCAACCTGGTCCTCCTACTAGAACTGCCAGCGTTTGAGTCCGCCAGAACAACGAATGTGGGGTCGTTCTCTATGTCTGAGGGTCGAGTACTTACCCCACCAAGTTTGAGCCCCGTGGTTGGCCTTATAATATCGTCCCGGTGGGGGTGGTGGTGGTTGTGACCCGATAACCTTTCGTGGGTGCGCAGTTTACCAGTGCGCAGATCCCGCCTTACCAGTTCTGCTGCGCGCAACTCCACGGGAAGGAAGTCTGCCCTGGTGGTGTCGGATCTAGTGTTGTCGGTTCTGTTGATGTCGGTTCTAGTGTTATCTGGTCTGGTAGTGGTGTCTGATCGAGGTGTGAAGTCCTGGTGAGGTGCTCGGCACTCAAGTCGCCGAGTCAGCTCTGATCTGAAAGTTTTATTTCATTACCCTCATAAACAAATGGCCTAAGAAATTTTCAACATCGATTTCTGGATTTTTGTCTAAACCACATCTTATGACAGAATCAAAATATTACAAGCAGAAACAAAAACTGACTTAAGCAGTTTGTGTATGAAGGAGACGATTTCCAAGTTAATTAATTAAGATGATTAATTCACAAATAAGTCCCACCCCACCTCGACACTTCCCAGTTCTATAGTTGCTTTACTCCTAGTCTTACGTCTAGATAAGGAAAATTACCAACTTGCAAAGAAAACGAAGAGTTCTACAAGCTTGATGGCAAATTGCTGTGACTGACTTCTCCAATACCTATCTATCTATCTATCTATCTATTGCCAGATGCCTTAATTAATCCGCGAAGGGATGGCCACAAATGAATCACCTCCATGAACCCCTGTTCCCCGTTAATTAACTGGCGTCCCTCCTCCTTCACATACCTCTCAACTCCATCCTTCCACCTCACTCTCGGTCTGCCCCTCCCCCTCCGTCCCTACACTTCACTCTCGTACACTCTCTTAACCATGGAGGTAGTATAGGTGGAGTCGCCAGTAGGACCTGATTTGTGAAGCCACCAATCTGTCATTTCCGGCGCCTTCAAGATGGCGCATACCTTTGTATGTCAGGTCAGAAGTCAGGTCAGAAGTCCACTTTTACTGAAACATATCTTGGTGTCCGCCATATTGAAGGCGCCGAAAATGACAGTTCGGCGGCTTCACTTTACTCCCCTGGATTAGTGAGCCATGACGACTCCACCTATACTACCTCCATGCTCTTAACCAACCTCCAATACCAAAACAACAATATGATCCATTTGTAGCAGATTGTTTTGTCACCAAATGAGATGGTAGTTTTGATATCACTAGAGCTATCCGTGGTGTTGACAATGGCTGCTTAGTGTGTTTATGGAGTCGTTGTACACTCGAGCTCGTAAATTCGTGACCACGTACAGTACCTAGACGTTTATGTGATTTGAGCTGGTAACATTGATTGGGGAGGAATCAGAGTAGATGGAACATAGTAGAACGACATGATTTGTACAGTCTGTCGCCTACAATGACACCTTCCCCACACAGTGTTACTACCACAGATGACATTAACATCTAGGTATCGTGGTGTTGGACGTCCTCTCTACCTAATTTGCTACCTCTCTAGAGTCCGCTACGCTGCTCTCCTCCTTGTACGGCGGCGCAGGGATGCAGAGAGGCCCTTCAGCATCTCCATCACCCACTACGAGTCTGTCTGCCGTCAAAAATATTCCTACCGTCGCCGGGGCCTCATGGTTCGGAGGCATAATGTAGTCTCTGCTCGTTTGAGGTATGGCTACCGGCTGCCTTGGCAGGTTGCCGGAATGGAAGGTGAGCCTCCCTTCACTGAGTGTTGCTTGTGTCGAGCGAGTCGTGCTAACACTATAGAACATTATTGTCTGGCCTACTCATGGAGGTAGTATAGGTGGAGTCGCCAGTAGGACCTGATTTGTGAAGCTACCAATCTGCCATTTCCGGCGCCTTCAAGATGGCGCATACCTTTGTATGTCAGGTCAGAAGTCCACTTTTACTGAAACATATCTTGGTGTCCGCCATATTGAAGGCGCCGAAAATGACAGTTCGGCGGCTTCAATTTACTCCCCTGGATTAGTGAGCCATGGCGCCTCCACGTATACTACCTCCATGGGCCTACTCCACTGTTCAACACTTGCTGCCCCGGGGCCTGCCGCTTGATATGCTTTGTGGACACCTGCTGAGCCATACCATGTTGGGGAGGAACTTCTGGTACGCCACCCTCGTTTTGGTGGATTTAAATAGTTTATAAGGAAATTATTCGTCTGTATTCTCGTGTTTCGCTTTGTTAGGTTTACTTGAGTGTGTGTATGTGTGTGTGTGTGTGGGTGTGTGTGTTTGTGTGGGTGCATGTGTATGTGTGTGTGTGTCCGTGGCCATTATATCTTCAAGTATCTTGTCAACCCTTATGTTTTGTAGCCCATCAATTGTTTGACGCCATTGCGCAAAAAAAAAAAAAAAAAAAAAAAAAATATATATATATATATATATATATATATATATATATATATATATATATATATATATATATATGTATGTGTATGTGTATGTATGTATGTATGTATGTATGTATGTATGTATATATATATATATATATATATATATATATATATATATATATATATATATATATATATATATATATATATATATATATATATATATATATATATATATATATATATATATATATATATATATATATATATATATATATATATATATATATATACTGTACTTACAGTCGGCCTCAGGAAATCGTAAACACGGCATCGGTACTCAAATCATACATACATACATACAGTACATACATATTACATACAGTTGCCAAAATATGAATTGCAACAAATCTTGATGAAACATTAATTGTATTATCTTCCACAACTATTTGTAGGGACCATAAGTATGTAAATACAAAAGGAAATGTATGTTCCCTTTTCCATTACATACTTATGATCCCTATAAATAACTTTGGACATTAATATACGTAACATTCCATCCAAAATTGTCGCAATTCTGAACACAGCGTAGGCATTGTTCTTCTGATTGATTCACGTATTAGCAAATAACATAACTAGAAAAATTTGGTGCTAAGATTAATATTAGTGTACTAAATATTGCAGTTGTGACGAGCCCTTGATGTCACAGTGGTGTTTACGTATTCCTGAGGTCGACAAAAACAGTACGTGGTCGCGAATTTACAAGCTCAAGTGTACCAGTACTACGCCATCGTCAATACCAACAAAGTTTCTGAATCATTCCATCAACCACTTATAAGCAAGAGGCCACCACCATTTTTGCTAAGCTAGAAAATAATGTTTCCTGGCACTACTTTGGAGGAATCAAGACGCTCTTATGAAAAAAAAAAAAGTATACTGTCCCCTTAATTATATTTTTATGCTGACCTTTCCATCTCTGAAAAATTTGTAATTGAACTTATTGTAATTAAAAATTATATCTGTAAACGAACTCAGGAAAGAAAGCTAAAGATAAAAATGAAAATTATTATCTGTAATATCTCTCTACATTATAAAGGTGAAAGGGGCAGTACAGTTTTGTTGGTATATCTGAAGCAACTAATACCTCAAAACTCTTCCAAGCAACAGGCCAGCCACCATTATAATTGTTAATTTGGTCCTGTTTCCTGGCATATTATGAAGGAGGCAAGGCCCTCTAAAATACCAAAAGTGTATTAGCCCATTAATCAGAGGGGAGGTGGCCGAGTGGTTAGTGTTCTGGACGCATAACTTAGAGGCCGGGAGTTCGATCCTCTCAGATGAGGGCCTGAGAATATTTACTCTTCCGATTTGAGTTTGAGGCACTAACTATAAGGTCACTGAACGTCGTAAAACACCCTCGCTGGTACCATAACAGCTGCAGTATTTGGGAATAACCCTCACATCCCTCCCTCTGTGGCTGGGTACCAGTTCGGAAGTCGTGACGTGTGTGTGTGTGAGTAGCAGTTGACCTGGGCCACGGTAACGGGCTTGATGAAGCCTATGTCCAGTGTCGAAAGATAAAAAAAAAAAAAAAAAAAATCAAGGTATCAGTAGCCCTTCAATTAACCACCAAGGAAATTCTTTTGTTGGTGAAATAGAAGGTCTTTGATTCCTCGAAACTATGCCAAGAGACAGATCCCCTACTAAGAACCATTGAAGGCGTCTGTGTTCTGGCATAGTTAGGAGAAATCATAGACCTTCCTATTCACCAACAAGAGAATCTGCCCTTAAGGACCCTGTGTTCGTGTATGAAGAAAATTGAAGGCTTCTGATTCCTCCTGAACATACCACGAAAAAAAGCTCCTTCCATAAACGTGTGTGTGTCGAATCGTGGCAATATTTAATTAAGGGAGTAATTCGCTTTAGTTACAATGGAGTGCTTTGATTCCTCCAAATTATGCTAGGAAACAGGACCAGAGGAGCAAAAATAATGGTGTTCTGTTGTTGCTTGGAATAGTTTGGGGGAATTCAGTTGCTCCAGAATTACCAACACAAAATTTCCCCTTAAAGGACTCATTTACCTTCAATGTTCTTACTACATTAAAAGGTCCCTCAATGAATGACAACTTAAGGGGGTGCGGGAGTAGGGGGACAGGCTTGGGGTGGGGGGTGGGGGTGCGGGAATAGGGGGACAGGCTTGGGGTTGGGGGGTGGGGGTGTGGGAATTGGGGGACTGGCTTGGGGGGGGGTAGAAAGCCTGTCCCGTATTCCCGCACCCTCCTAACCCCCCCCTCCCACCCCCACAAGCCTATCCCCCTACTCCCGCAGCCCCCCAAACCCACCCGACTCCTCCCATAAACCCCCACACCCCCCTAAACCCCCTCCCACTCAAGTGTGTCCCCTTATTCCCGCACCTCCTTGACAATAACATCTGGTTGATTCGTGTAGCATCATCTCACCTGGTCAATTCGTGTTTGACGGTGAGGTCAGGTTGTGGTGCGGCGTGGAGGGCAGCAGCGGAGGCCACACGGAGGTCAGGCGGGCCCAGGAGGCGGGGGTCACCACGTGTCACCAGGTCAGGCGAGGTCATGTAACTGCACGCCGTGTAATGACCCGCCAAGGGAAAGTCCATGTCCAACCTGAATATTACCAGGAGAACACACATATAGGTGGCCTGTTGCTTGGAATTGTATGGAGGAATTATTATCGATAAATATTGAAAGAATTGCCGTTATGGCGTACGGGTTTTCTACCTTCATTGCCCACTTATTTAGACAGACCATTCTAAGACTATTTTCTACCTTCATTACCCACTTATTCAGACCATTCTAAGACTATTTTCTACCTTCATTACCCACTTATTTAGACCATTCTCAGACTATTTTCTACCTTCATTACCCACTTATTCAGACCATTCTAAGACTATTTTCTACCTTCATTACCCACTTATTTAGACCATTCTAAAACTATTTTCTACCTTCATTACCCACTTATTTAGATCATTCTAAGACTATTTTCTACCTTCATTACCCACCTATTTACACAATTCTAAGACTATTTTCTACCTTCATTACTCACTTATTTAGACCATTCTAAAACTATTTTCTACCTTCATTACCCACTTATTCAGACCATTCTAAGACTATTTTCTACATTCATTACCCAGTTATTTCGACAATTCTAAGACTATTTTCTACCTTCATTACTCACTTATTTAGACCATTCTAAAACTATTTTCTTCTATGGCATTTCCTCCGCAATTGCCCCATTTCCAAGATAGGGCATATTCAAATGAAATTTGAAATTACCTGACCTTACCTAACCTAACCTAGACCACAGCAGACTACTTGGACCTAACCTGGGCTAACTACCGGGACATAACCTCGGCAAATTACCGGGAAATAACCGTGGTAAAGTACAGAAAATGACCAGGGCAAAATACTGGGACCTAACCGGATCTGGCAACACTGCTACGAAACGGTAATTCTTTCAATAAATACCTTATTTTCTTCAGATTTGCCAACACCGTACTTCCATACTATATAATTATCAAGAGTTCCTTTTGAGGGTATAATGGTGAGTTACTGATTCCTCCATGATTATTAATGGGGAAGTTTTGTGTTGGTAAATCTGGAGCAAATGAATCCTCCAAACTATTCCAAGCAACAACAGAACACCATTATTTTTGCTCTTCTGGTCCTGTTTCCTGGCATACTCTGGAGGAATCAAGGATCTCCAATGTAACAAAAAAGAATTACCACCTTAATGAAACATAAAGGTCGTCTGTTTCATGGCAACAAGAGAATATCCTAAGTTTTGGTAATTTTATTTTCTGTTTAAAAAAAATGGATTATAGATGAGGATTAAAGATGAGGATTAAATATGAGGATTAAAAGATGAGGACGAAAGATGGGGATTAACAGATGAGGATTATAGATTAGGGTTAAAGATGTGGATTAAAAATTAGTATTAAAAGATTAGGATTAAAGATTAGGATTAGAGATGAGGATTAAAAGATAAGGATTAAAAAGTGAGGTTTAAGATGAGGATTAAAAATGAAGATTAAAGATTAGAGTTAAAGATGATGATTAAAAAATGATGATTAATGGTTAGAATTAAAGGTTAGTATTCAAGATTAAGATTACAGATTAGGGTTAAAAGAAGTGGATTAAAAATGAGGACAAAAATAAAGATTAAAAAATGAGGATTAATAAAAGGATGAGATGTCACTTAGACTGGTGGCATTAAACTTTATCTTCGACGAAAACAATCTTTGTCGCTATATTCACATTGAAAAAACAAATGAAATGGGAGCTGAGTAATGGAGATTGTTTTCGTCGAATATAACGTTCAATACTACAGTACCAGCCATTGCAGTGGCGGTGGCGGTGGTTGTTGTTGTTTTTTATTATTTTATTTTATTTTATTTTTATTATTATTATTATTATTATTTTTTTTTTTTTAATTATTATTATCAGTATCATTATCATTATCATTATTATTATTATTATGGTGAAGACAATGGGATACACAAAGCTTTTTACTTCGTCGTATATTTTCTTTGTACGCATAATTAATTAATCAATGTGGTGTCGGAAGAAAACTACACATTATTGGTATAGTGAAACCAGCACAGCTGGATTGCTATAGAATACGCCCCTTCACAAGCCCAGGCCCCGTATAGGCATAATCTGGGTTGGAAGGGTCAATTCCGTGACGTTCATCAGAAGTAAATAAAATTCAAATCTGGCGCTGTACTGATAGTGGAGCCACCTGGTGGTGGCGCGGTGAGGTATTAAGCCCCTCCTCCGCTGAATACCGCTCGCCCACTCTGTCGCGGAACACGTCTCAGTCAACATCTACGCTCCTCGCTGCTACGCTATGGTATTGTGTCACGTGTTCCTGCTAATATTTTCTTTTGTGTTCTAGTGGCTAGCCTGCTTTCCAGATGTATCGTGTGTGTATTCTAGGAGGGTTTTAGGTGTTTATGGGTTTTTTTTCTTCGTTAGGACTGAGTTCTCTTTTCCTTAGCGAAGGGGGGCTTTTCAGCCCCTTTTTTCGGAGTTTTTCTCCGTCTTTCCCCCCCTTTCACCTTTCCTCCTGCCACTAGTAAATGCTTCGTGTGTATTTTATCGGGGTTTCTGGGGTTTTTAGCGAGGTTAGTGGGCGCCACGTGGGACTTCACCGCCCCACGTGGTGAGCACATGGGGTCTTTGCAGCCCTTCCTCTTGCCTTCCCCGATTATTATGTGTCCCCTCTCGGTAAGGGGGAGTGAGAATTGTGCCCTGGTTCTCTCTTCCTCTCCCGGGCGGGGGTTTTTTATTTTATTTTTGGGGTTTTTCCATTATTTTCAGCCTGGAGTGTTTCTTCTCAGGCTATCGGGTCCCCTCCTACCCCTCCTTCTGGATCCTTCTGTCCAGGGGGCCCTTATTTACCCGCTCCATGTGGCGGGCTGTTTTGGTTTTACGGGGTTTTTCCCTGGGCGGCTGCGCGAGTGTGGGGGATCGTGTCCTGGTCCCCGGGTACAGCGGGCGTGTCCCGCGCTTCTTTCCTTCGGGGAGGATGGGTTTTGTGTCTTCTGTGTTCCAGTGTTTGCACGTGTTAACCCATGTTTGTGTATTCTTTTCTCCCTCAGCCTACTCGTGCCCTTTGTGCTGCTTCAGGATGTACCGTGCGGGTCTCGCCTGACGGACACCTGCACTGTTCGCCTCACGCACCCTGCTTCACTCCCTTGGGTTACGACCCTTTGGCGTGTGGTGTGTGCCGCCCCTGGGCTGAGTTGTGTCG
>JAWQEG010002358.1:72500-89835 GCA_033782935.1 Petrolisthes cinctipes | reverse complement strand
TTTTTACCCGAGCTTTTCAACCTGTACCTATCAAACCCTAATTAGATGAGAGAGGTAAATAAACAAACATGAGATATCAACAGGTACAGGGCATGCATGGAAGGGACTGAGGAAGAATGTGAGGAAGAGGAGGAGGAGAGTAGAGGAGAGAAAGAGGAGAGGAGAGGGTTGGAACAAAATACATGGAAGTGTCGGTGTAAAAGGATGGTTGCATGTATTTCCTGCGTGTGTGTGTGTGTGTGTGTGTGTGTGTGTGAGAGAGAGAGAGAGAGAGAGAGAGAGAGAGAGAGAGAGAGAGAGAGAGAGAGAGAGAGAGAGGAGTAGGTAAAGGGTAAAAAGGAAGAGGTGGAGTAAGGGTGGAGAAGGAGAGAGAGAGGGAGTAAGGGTGGAGGAGGAGGAGAGAGAGAGGGAGTAAGAGGTGGAGGAGTAGTAGTAGAATTGAAGGAAGCTGTTTACGTGAGAAGTGACTCATTAGTAATGTCTGACGAGAGGCTTTGCTACCCACATGCCCGAAGAGCACTTGTTATACACACACACACACACACACACACACACACACACACACACACACACACACACACACACACACACACACTAGCAATGTCACACACACACACACACACACACCCACACACTAACGTACAGGCCCCCAGGCATTCAGACTCGCATTCACACACGCACACCCAAGCACGTACACACACACACACACACACACACACACACACACACACACACACACACACACACACACACACACACACACACACACACACACACACACAGGCATTCAGACTCACACACACACACACACACACACACACACACACACACACACACACACACACACACACACACACCAGCAAGGTCACATACACACACACACACAAGCCAGGTATAATGCTCAATAATTGCTATAGTCATTAGAAGCTGTTCAAATGTCCTAATGCTTAGAATAATGAGCCGGGGTATATATATTAAGGTGGTAATTCTTTTTTGGTACATTGGAGTGCCTTGATTCCTCTAAAGTATGCTAGGAAACAACAGGACCAGAAGAGCAAAAAATAATGGTGTTCTGTTGCTTGGAATAGATTTGGGAGGATTCAGTTTCTCCAGATTTATTTACCAACACAAAACTTCCCTCCTTAATTAGAACCCTGTGATCGTGTATGAGACTTGGTTGGTGGCTTCTGATTCCTCCTGACTATGCCACGAAACAAGCTCCTTCTATATAGGTAGGTGGTGTTTCGTGGCATTATTTGAAGGACTCGTACACTAAGCTCCAATTTATTTTCTGACTACATTACAGGGTCACTTAAGGAGGAAGTTTTGTGTTGGTAAATCTGGAGCAACTGACTCCTCCAAACTATCCTAGGAAAGTATATCACGTCAATTTAAGGGGGTGCGGTAATAGGGGGACAGGCTTGGGGGGCTTTAGGGGGGTGCGGGAGTAGGGGGACAGGCTTGGGGGGGAGGGGGGGGCTAGGGGGGGTGTGGGAATAGGTTACAGGCTTTCTACCCCCCCCAAGCCTGTCCCCCTATTCCCGCACCCCCCCCCCCAGTTCCCCCCCCAAGCCTGTCCCCCTATTCTCGCACCCCCCCCAGTTCCCCCCCAAGCCTGTCCCCTACCCCCGCACCCCCTTAACCACTACTAGGCCATCTGTTTTTTTTTTGTGTGACATTGGTTGGAGGTTTCAGTAGGGTTCCATTTTACCGTCAAGTGTTTTTCTGCTCGTGTTGGTCTGTGTATGAATGTCAGTGAAAATCAACTTGGGAACCGGTAGAGAGAGAGAGAGAGAGAGAGAGAGGGAGATAGGTGAGGGAGAGAGGGAGATGGAGTGTGAGAGAGAGAGAGAGAGAGAGAGAGAGAGAGAGAGAGAGAGAGAGAGAGAGAGAGAGAAAGATAGGTGAGAGAGAAAGATAGGTGAGAGAGAAAGATAGGTGAGAGAGAGAGAGAGAGAGAGAGAGAGAGAGAGAGAGAGAGAGAGAGTCATTAGGCAGTAGTCAGAGAAGATTATACATATATAGTGTATAAGGAAAAGTTTATAATAATACCTTGATGAACTAATGGGGAGTAAATCATGTTTGTCATACCCAGTTCTTAATTAAGGGAGTAATAATACACTGCTGGTAAATATGGAGCAACTGATTCCTCCAAACTATTCCAAGCAACAGGACACCATTATATTTGTCCATTTGGTTGTTTCCTGGCATACTTTGGAGGAATCAAGGCACTCCAATCTACCAAAAGTATATTATCCCCTTAATGATAATAATAATAATACTGCCTGTTTTCCCAGATAATTGCCAATCTGCCCTGATAATAATGACCTATAATGGTGCAAATAACCTTTATAATATAGTATAAGTAAATTTCTTAGCTGCCTTGTGTTGTTGATGGCGTCTGTGATGTGTATACGTCAGGATATTGATGCTGTGTGTGTGTGTGTGTGTGTGTGTGTGGGGCGGGGGGGAGGGGTAGTGGTGGGATAGTGAAGGGTAGGAGGGGAGATTATTGGTGTGTGTCTTATCTGAGGGAGGGAGGGAGGAGTGGGGGGTTGGTAGGGGTGGGATAGTGAAAGTGGGGGAGTGGGGGATATTGGTGTGTCTTGAGTGAGGGAGGGAGAGAAGGGAGAGGTAGGTAGGGAGGGAGGTATGGGGGGTTGGTAGGGATGGGATAGTGAAGGGGGAGGTTATTGGTGTCTTAACTGAGGGAGGGGAGGGAGGGGAGGGATGGTAAAGGAGCAGTGTGCATGTTTGTAGTCCAGGCTTGATCGATCCCTACTTGATTTGTTAAGAGCCATATTCCTATGTAGTGTTTTTTAATACCTCAACTTCGGGACTGTAGGGTGTCAGTAGCCCGTGACTCTTGCCAGGCCCCAAGATTATCTAGTGCGACACCCAATAATCTCGGGGCCTCACAAGAGTCACGGTTTACTGACACCCTACAGTCCCGAGGTTGAAGTATTAAAAAAAAAAAAAAAAAAAAAAAATCATATTCGTCGTTATAAAATTGACTATCATACTTTCATTGCAATACTAGGCAAGGTGTGTGTGTGTGTGTGTGCTAGGGTAAAAAGGGTTCGAACACATGCATGGAGTAAAGAACTTAAGTAACTCCCTTCCTCAACTGTACCAACCTCTCCATAATAAACCCGAGTGATTGATTGATTGATTGATTGATTTGTAGTAGTTTTGGTGGTTGGTGCATGTTAGTGTGCGGATAATCCATTCGCTCATTACATATTTTCCCAGACACGCGAGACACTCTATCTTTGTGTGTGTGTGTGTGTGTGTTGTGTCTGTTTGTGTATGTGTTTTTGTGTGTATGTGTTTCTGTGTGTGTGTTTTTGTGTGTATGTGTTTCTGTGTGTGTGTGTGTGTTTTTGTGTGTGTGTGTGTGTGTTGTGTGTATGTGTGTGTGTGTGTGTGTGTGTGTGTGTGTACGGTCAACTGAAAAATTCGTATCATCACGACTCCGATTTTCGATGATGTTAATACAATCTCCTAACTGTATTATTATTGTTGTTGTCGTCGTCGTCGTCGCTGTTGTTGTTTTTGTTGTTGTTGTTGTCGAGGTGGAGAATACCTCTTCCTTCAAATTGTGCCACATACATTTAAAAAGTTCCTATGTGGAGGAAAGTGTACAGTTTATAAATATCTCACCATTCAGTGACATTACATATAAAGTGCTGAGTCCTATCGCTAGTAAGTACAGTTAAGCAAGTAGAAAGTGCAAGAAAAATTTGAGTGTATATGGCAATATGTTTCAGTTCTATGTAGTAAATCCTGGTATTATTATTAATGAATCACTAAGAGTCCAGAGTCATGCAATGTAAAGTGGAACGTGACTGACTGAAATTTTGAGTGGTAGTCAGATGTGGACACTAATCACTCATATTTTACTTGCACTTTCTACTTGCTCAAATGTACAAAAGCACTCGATTATTTTATTATTTCTGTGTCAAGGAACGTGATGATTACTGCATGACACATACTCGTACCACCACTGACATAACAAGGTAACACAAATCAGGTAACACGCGTATTGTGTGACCATTGCGTGTGACGGCGACATATCCGAAATGTGTTGACAGCCAGCCAGCCATACTTTTACCAGTGACTGTTCCTACATATCACTCTGCAATCGAACACAGTAAAACCCGTATGACGTGTTTACAGCAATAAAGTATGTGTGTCTGGAAGTGGGTGAAGGACAAGCTGTTTTTCCAACCGTAAGTCAGAGGCATAAACTGTTTGTTATGGGAGCTGTTCTTAAGCTATCGTTATATATTAAATTCCCTTTTCCAGGCCAGATATTGAGCAGTTTGCCAATACACATACTATGTAATTCATAGTGCTTTTTACCTGACGTCCAAAATATTCGTATGACATTCTCTGCAGCCTTAGAAAAAAAACAGCGGTAATTTTATACAGTGTATTTAACGCGACGCCAGGGAGTGCAGAGTTCTGGCCACACACTGACATAATGTGAACGGGAGTATAGTGGTGGTGGCAGGTAAAGTGTTGACGAGATGAAAGTAGTGTAGCGGCGGCAAAAAGATGAACTATATCAAGGCCAACAGCCGTCGTGCACACCAAATATTTCAGCTGATGACACTAGTGCTGAAAGTTGAGGTCAAAGGTGAAGGGAGGGTGGCTGAGAGCAGCGGGTCAGGGGGTGAGTTTGAAGATGTGTGGGTGGGCCAACCATGGGTTATGTGATAGTGACGGGGTGGCTGATGGAGAACAATGGTGTCCCATATTTACTGACGTTACAGCTTGCCACATCCCCTCCGGCAGCAGAAAGTGAGGGTGAGGGTCGGGCTGACTGAGTGCCAGACTGGCCCGGCCCACGTCCATGCTGGGCAAGGAGGTGGGGGACGGTGGTGGTGTGATGGCAGCCAGGAGGAGATTCTTTGACCGTCAAGAGACCACTGAGAGTAACTTCTCAGGCATCTCGTGTATGTCAGGCACCACCGAAGACATACTTCTAACAGTGGCACGCGCACCTATTGGGTATCGGTCTGGAGAGCGGCGCAGGTCCCTGGAGGGCGCTAAGAATAGTTTACTGGAAACTGCGCTCTGTTTCGACTCTGAGGTGGACCTGGAGGAAAAACGTATGCTGGACTCACACAATATCGACACTCCACCTTGGCTGCCACTCCAGACCTCCCTCGGTGACGCTAGATACAATGGCCACTCAGATACACTCCCTGCAGACGGTCACACATACACTGGTACAGATGTAGAGGCTTGTCGTCTGGGGGCACCAGGGGGACGCTTTAACCAGGCAAGGCGTTTTGTAGGGCGTCGCCTGGGTCAAGGGCACCACAAACGCCACCCATCACCCATCAGGCGACGCCCCAGGGAGGAAGAAAGTGGCAAGGAGTCACCACCCATCACAGTGAATGTCACCACCTCCTCTTCCTACCCGGAGAACTTCTACCCCATCTTCTTGCCCATGGACCAGGCTTTCAAGGCCAAGTACATCTTCACCAACAAGAAAGGCAAAACAATGAAGGAGAAAACGTACCTCTTCCTGGAACATCCCTGTGGCTGGTGCTGCTTCTTTTATCACTTCATTGTGTGAGTATCAAAGTCAAGTGTTAGTTATATTACCCTCATTCATTCTTAAGGTGGTAATTCTTTTTTTGGTACCTACATTGGAGTGCCTTCTTTTATCACTTCATTGTGTGAGTATCAAAGTCAAGTGTTAGTTATATTACCCTCATTCATTCTTAAGGTGGTAATTCTTTTTTTGGTACCTACATTGGAGTGCCTTCTTTTATCACTTCATTGTGTGAGTATCAAAGTCAAGTGTTAGTTATATTACCCTCATTCATTCTTAAGGTGGTAATTCTTTTTTTGGTACCTACATTGGAGTGCCTTCTTTTATCACTTCATTGTGTGAGTATCAAAGTCAAGTGTTAGTTATATTACCCTCATTCATTCTTAAGGTGGTAATTCTTTTTTTGGTACCTACATTGGAGTGCCTTCTTTTATCACTTCATTGTGTGAGTATCAAAGTCAAGTGTTAGTTATATTACCCTCATTCATTCTTAAGGTGGTAATTCTTTTTTTTTTTGTACCTACATTGGAGTGCCTTGATTCCTCCAAAGTATGTCAGGAAACAGGACCAGAAGAACAAAAATAATGGTGTTCTGTTTGTTGCTTGGAATAGTTTGGAGGATTCAGTTGCTCCAGATTTACCAACACAAAACTTTCCCTTTAACACATCACAGTTCATATCTTTCCCATCCCTAACTAAACGCCAAATCAGAGTCTATTCCTCCACTCTCATTCTCTCCCTCCACTCTCACTCTCTCTCTCTACTCTCACTCTCTCTCTCTACTCTCACTCTCTCCCATCACTCTCACTCTTTCATCACTCTCTCATCACTTTCACTCTCTCCTTCCCATCACTTTCACTCTCTCGTTCCCATCACTCTCACTCTCCCATCACTTTCACTCTCTCCTTCCCATCACTATCACTCTCCTTCCCATCACTCTCACTCTCCCATAGCTTTCACTATCTCCTTCCAATCACTCTCACTCTCCCATCACTATCACTCTCCTTCCCATCTCTCTCACTCTCTCCTTCCAATCACTCTCACTCTCCCATCACTATCACTCTCCTTCCCATCTCTCTCACTCTCTCCTTCCAATCACTCTCCCTCTCCCATCACTTTCACTCTCTCTCCCATCACTATCACTCTCCTTCCCATCACTCTCACTCTCTCCTTCCCATCACTCTCACTCTCTTCTCTCACATGTATCACTAATTACACTGATCCAAGTCCACCATTTTATGTCATTTATATAAGTCTTGTGTTATTCAGTAGGGGACAGGCTTGGGGGGGGTTTTGGGGGGTGCGGGAGTAGGGGGACAGGCTTGGGGGTGGGTGGGTGGTTAGGGGGGTGCAGGAATAGGGGACAGGCTTTCTACCCACCCCAAACCTGACCCCCTATTCCCGCACCCCCCAAACCCCCCCCCCCAGCCTGTCCCCTACACCCGCACCCCCTTAATGTTTGGATACCGCCTCATAAAACAAATTCCATAATATTATACCCCTATCCAAGGTAGAGAAGTGTTAACCAATTCATCTTAGTTTAAATTACAATAAGTTTTTGTTGTCTTGTTTCTACCTTCAGTTAAAAAAATAGGTTAGGAGTAGAACACTAAAAATACTGCCTTTACTGATTAATAGGAGGCGAGGGGGTTGTTATCTTTAAGGGGATAATAATTCTCTTTTGGTACATTGGTGTGTCTTGATTCCTCCTCGAAAGTATGCCAGCTAGGAAACAGCAGGACCTCATGAAGTAAAATAATGGTGTTCTGTTGCTTGGAATAGTTTAATTGGAGGATACAGTTGCTCCAGATTTTTCAACACAAAAATTTCCCACTTAATTAAGGACCCTCGTGATGTAGTCAGAAAATTGGAGGTTAGTTAGTGAGTCCTTCATACATTGCCACGAAACACGACCACCTATATTGAAGGAGCTTGTTTCATGGCATAGTAGTCAGGAGGAATCAGAAGCCACCAAGTCTCATACACGATCACAGGGTCCTTAATTAAGAGTAGGAAGGTGAGGGTTGTGGTGGCTGGCGGAGGTAAGTGTGTTGGTAGGGTGTGTTGGTGTAGGGGTGAAGTGGTAGGGTGTGTTGGCTGTCGAGGTGTGTTGGTAGGGTGTATTGGTTTAGGGGTAAGTGGTAGGGTGTGTTTATTATCTGGGTAAAGTGGCAGGGTGTGGTGTGTGGTGTTAGGGTGGTGTCGTGTAGTGGCAGGGTGTGGTGTGTGGTGTAGTGTGTTGGCAGAACAGGGTGTGGTTTAATATCATGGTGTGGTGGGATGTCAGGGTGTAGTGTGATGGGTGATGTCAAGGTGTAGCAAGTGACAGCAGGGTGATGTACTGTAGTGCCAGGATGTAATATGGTGTCAGGGTGTGGTGTGAGGGTGTGGTGTCAGGATGTAATATGGTGTCAGGGTGTGGTGTGAGGGTGTGGTGTCAGGATGTAATATGGTGTCAGGGTGTGGTGTGAGGGTGTGGTGTCAGGATGTAATATGGTGTCAGGGTGTGGTGTGAGGGTGTGGTGTCAGGATGTAATATGGTGTCAGGGTGTGGTGTGAGGGTGTGGTGTCAGGATGTAATATGGTGTCAGGGTGTGGTGTGAGGGTGTGGTGTCAGGATGTAATATGGTGTCAGGGTGTGGTGTGAGGGTGTGGTGTCAGGATGTGGTTTGATGTCAGGATGTGGTGTGATGTCAGGATGTGGTGTGATGTCAGAATGTGGTGTGATGTCAAGGTTGTAGTGTGATGTCAAGATGTGGTTTGATGTCAGGATGTGGTGTGATGTCAAGATGTGGTGTAATGTCAGGATGTGGTGTGATGTCAGAATGTGGTGTGATGTCAAGGTTGTAGTGTGATGTCAGTGTGTAGTGGTTGTGTTGGTGATGTGGTATAGTGGTGTGGTGTCAGGGTGTGGTGGTAGGCAGTGTTACAGGCAGAGCAGTGTAAGGACAGCCACCAGACCTACCTTCCTACCTCCGGATTACATCTTTCTAATTAACTGCATCAACAGTTTATTTTTAACACATCACGCTACACTGGTCTTCAAAGGGGGTGAGGTGGGTGGAGTATGGTGATGTTGGGGTGTGTGGTGGTGGTGTGGTTGTGGTGGTGATGTGGTTATGGTGTTGATGTGGTTGTGGTGTGGTGTGGTTGTGTTGATGTGGATGATGGTGTGGTGTGGTTGTGTTGGGGATATGGTGAGGGTGGAATATGGTGATGTTGGGGGTTGTGGTGGTGTGGTGTGGCTGTGGTGGTGGTGTGGTTGTGTTAGTGATGTGGTTATGTTGGTGGTGTGGTTATGGTGTTGTGTGGTTGTGTTGAGGATATGGTGAGGGTGGAATATGGTGATGTTGGGGGTTGTGGTGGTGTAGTGTGGTTGTAGTGGTGTAGTGTGGTTGTGGTGGTGTGGTGTGGCTGTGGTGGTGGTGTGGTTGTGTTAGTGATGTTGTTGTGATGATGATGTTGTGATGATGTGGTTGTGGTGATGTGGATGGTGGTGGTGAAAACATTTGAGATTTCCATTATATGTTATGAAACTTATGTCCATTTCTATACAAGCTATTTATATCAACCCTGGACCAGATTACTCAACGGAAACCTATACATGCAGCATCACATCTCTATCACCTTCTGCTTCTTCTGGCGCTATATGACCTCTTTTGCTGCACCTAATATCAATCAATCAATCAATCCTTTACATGCATACATATATACATACTGTACATACGAATAAAAAAAAAAATTATAGACAAACATGCAGACAAAAGATAGATAAATTAAATAGACAGACACAGACAAATATTATTATTATTATTATTATTATTATTATTATTATTATTATTATTATTATTATTATTTTCATTATTATTTTCATTATTATTATTAGTATTTGTTATTGTTTATATTATTGTTGTTGTTTTTAATAGTACTGTACGTAAAGTTGACCACTACTACTGCCACTACTATCACCACCACTACCACCCTCCACCACCACTACTACCCACCATCACCACCACCAAAAACCCCCATTTTCCCTTTCCTTTCTCCCTCATTTTCTTTTATTCATAATCTTCCCCCGAGTAGGACGGACGGAAGGACAGACGGGGCCCCTTCAATATGTCAACGAGAAACAAAGGCAGTGGGTCCCTATGTGCTCTCTCTCTCTCTCTCTCTCTCTCTCTCTCTCTCTCTCTCTCTCTCTCTCTCTCTCTCTCTCTCTCTCTCTCTCTCTCTCTCTCTCTCTCTCTCTCTCTCGAACACACACACACACACACACACACACACACACACACACACACACACACAGCAGAAACATGGGGATTATTATTTCCACTCGAGAGATTTGGTTATAATGACTCATATGGGAGTAACGGAAGAGCAAGAGGCTTACCATGGCGAGAGGAAACGTTTAGAAAGAAGGGAGAGGGGAGAGGGGAAATGATGGTGAGGGGGGAAACGTTTAGAAAGGAGGGAGGGAGGGAGGGAGGAGTGAGGAAAGTAAGGAGGGAGAGAGGAGAGGGGAAAGGATGTAAAGGGAGGAAACGTTTAGAATTGAGGGAGGGAGGGAGGGAGAAGTGAGGAAAGTAAGGAGGGAGGAGTGAGGAAAGGAAGGAGGGAGGGAGGGAGGAGTGAGGAAAGTGAGGAAAGGAAGGAGGGAAGAGTGAGGAAAGTAAGAAGTAAGGAGGGAGGGAGGGAGGAGTGAGGAAAGGGAGGAGTGAGGAAAGGAAGGAGGGAGAGAGGAGTGAGGTAAGTAAGGAGGGAGGAGTGAGGAAAGTGAGGAAAGGAAGGAGGGAGGAGTGAGGAAAGGAAGGAGGGAGGGAGGGAAGAGTGAGGAAAGTAAGGAGGGAGGGAGGGAGGAGTGAGGAAAGGAGGGAGGGAGGGAGTGAGGAGTGAGGAAAGGAAGGAAGGAGGGAGGGAGGGAGGGAGGGAGGAGTGAGGAAAGTAAGGAGGGAGGAGTGAGGAAAGGAAGGAAGGAAGCTCATAGTTATACAAATGAGACGTGAAGTAAAAATAAAGGGATGTTTGGACAGGGATATGAATACGTTAATCCATAAATACATAGATAGATAGATACGTGTTGTAGATACATATATTAATGGATAATTGATAGATACATAGAAAGACCGATAAGTAAATGAGATAGGTTAAGTACACTCATAATTACACACACACACAAACAAACACCTAAATACACACACACATACACACACTCATAATTACATATAAACAAACACAAACACACCTCATAAACATACACACACACATAAATACACACACTCATAATTACACACTCATAATTACACATCGATAGATACAGACGAACAGGTAAATAGATATATAAAGATAGGTAGATAGATAAACATACATAAGTAGATAAAATGTGTTAGAATTACATAGATACACAACGTACACAGACCTTAACGGAGAAGATCAGTGTTGGTAAATCTGGAGTAACTGATTCCTCCAAACTATTCCAAGCAACAGGCCACCATTATTTTTGTTAATCTGGTCCTGTTTCCTGGCATATTTTGGAGGAATCAAGATACTCCAATAAACCAAAAAAAAGTAGACCATCCCCTTAAAAGAGTATAAAGATTTTTTTATTTGGTACATTAGAGCTCCTTGATTCTTCCTTGTAACTCCTTGTAACTCTCTCTCTCTCTCTCTCTCTCTCTCTCTCTCTCTCTCTCTCTCTCTCTCTCTCTCTCTCTCTCTCTCTCTCTCTCTCTCTCTCTCTCTCTCTCTCTCTCTTTTTCTCTCTCTCTCTCTTTTTTTTTCTCTCTCTCTCTCTCTCTCTCTCTCTCTCTCTCTCTCTCTATTAACATAAATAATGGTGTTCTGTTGCCTGGAATAGTTTGGAGGAATCAGTTGCTCCAGATGTATACACCAACCAACACTGTGCTACTATCCCCCTTCATACAGCTAAATAGTACACACACACACACACACACACACACACACACACACACACACAACTAAGACACACACCTATGCACATAAAACACACACACCACACAACACACACACATAAAAAAAGACACACACACCACACATACACATAAAACAAACACACACACACACACAGAGAGAGAGAGAGAGAGAGAGAGAGAGAGAGAGAGAGAGAGAGAGAGAGAGAGAGAGAGAGGAAAGTGTAATAGTTAAGAGAGTGAAGGTGTGAAGGAGGAGGAGAGGGGGGGGGTGAGGAATGTAGGGAAAATAGTTAGAAGGAGAGAAAGGAGGAAGGGGGAGGGGAAAGTGTCAAGGAAAGAGAGAGGTGAGAGAGTTAGATGAATGGGAAGGGGAGGAGGGGATGGAGAGGATAGGGGTAGGGAGGAGGGGGAGGGAAAGGGAGAGTTGGGGTAGGGAGGAGGGTGGAATAGGGAAACGAGGAAGGTGGGGAAGGGAAGAGGAGGTTAGGGAGAGTAGGCGGTAGGAGGGTGGAAGAGTAGGGATAGGAGGTAGGGTGGAATAGGGAAACGAGGGAGGAGGGGAAAGAGAAGAGGGGATAGGGGGGGGGAAGGAAGAGGAGGGTGGAAGAGAGGGTAGGAGGGGAAGGGTAGGGAGAGTGGGGTAGGGGAGGGTGTGAGGTGGAGAGAGACGTGAAGACTCCCTGTTGCTTCACTTAAGATATTAACCATCGATTATATTCCTTCCTTACTTCTCTCTCTCTCTCTCTCTCTCTCTCTCTATATATATATATATATATATATATATATATATATATATATTCCTTTCTTCCTTCCATCCTTCTTTCCTTCCTTTTCTCCCTTTCTTCCTTCTTTCCTTCCTTTTCTCCCTTTCTTCCTTCCTCCCTTTCTTCCTTCCTCCCTTCCTTCCTTCCTCCCTTCCTTCCTTCCTCCTGAGAGCAATACATTAAGGGTTTTGGCGCCTCTTCGAACCAGCCACTCCCTATCAGTTCTTCATCTGACCCTCTTTTCTTTCTACTTCCTTCATGTTTGCTGTCTCACCTCTCTATCACCTTCTTCTGGCGCTATATGACCTCACTGTTGCGGAGCCTAATGTCAATCAATCGTTAATCCTTCCTTCCTTCCTCCCTATCAAATTATTGTTTTTATATTATTATTATTATTATTATTATTATTATTTTTTATTATTATTATTATTATTATTATTATTATTATTATTATTATTTTCCTCTCTCTATTTCCTTTCTCCCTTACCTCCTCCCTTACTTCCCCCCTCACCTCCTCCCTCACTTCCCCCTTTACCTCCCCCTCACCTCGCCTACTCCCTTACCTCCCCCTCATCTCACCTACTGTACTCCCTTACCTCCCCCTCACCTACTCCCTCACCTCCCCCCTCACCATCACCTTTACCTCCCCCCCTCACCACCTCTTTTACCTCCCCCCTCAACTCCTTTTCTCCTCCCTCACCCTCCCCCCTACCTCCTCCCTCACCTCCCCCAAGCCTCCTTACCCCCCTTTACCTCCCCCTTACCTCACCTACTCCCTCAACTCCTTTTCTCCCCCCCTCACCTCACCTACCCCCGCACCTCCTCCCTCAACACCTTTTCTCCCCCCCCTCACCTCACCTACCCCCTCACCTCCTCCCTCAACTCCTTTTCTATTCCCTCAAACCTCCTTCCACCCCCCCCTCACCCCCCCCTTCACCTCACCTCTTCCCTCACCTCACCTCTTCCCTCACCTCCTCCCTCACCTCCCCCCTCACCTACCCCCTCACCTACCCCCTCACCTTTCTATGGCCACGTACAGAAGAGAAAGAGAGAGTAAGGAAGTGAGTGTGATCGACCGCTGCTGCTTGGTTTTTGTTCTTATGTAGAGCAGCAGGACCCTATGTGAGAGAGAGAGAGAGAGAGAGAGAGAGAGAGTGTGTGTGTGTGGGTGAGAGAGAGAGTGTGTGTGTGTGTGTGGTGTGTGGGTGAAAGAGAGAGAGAGAGTGTGTGTGTGTGTGGGTGAGAGAGAGAATGTGTGTGTGTGTGTGGGTGAGAGAGAGAGAGTGTGTGTGTGTGTGGGTGAGAGAGAGAGAGTGTGTGTGTGTGGGTGAAAGAGAGAATGTGTGTGTGTGTGTGTGTGTGGGTGAAAGAGAGAGAGAGAGAGAGTGTGTGTGTGTGGGTGAAAGAGAGAGAGAGGTGTGTGTGTGTGTGTGGGTGAGAGAGAGAGTGTGTGTGTGTGTGTGTGGGGGTGAAAGAGAGAGAGAGAGTGTGTGTGTGTGCGTGTGAGAGAGAAAGTGTGTGAGAGAGAGAGAGAGAGAGAGAGAGAGAGAGAGAGAGAGAGAGAGAGAGAGAGAGAGAGAGAGAGAGAGAGAGAGAGAGAGAGAGTGTGTGTGTGTGTGTGTGTGTGTGTGTGTGAGTGACGGAACAACGAGAGGGAGGGAAGAGATGTGAGAGGGTTTGGGGATGAAAGGGGTGAGTGACACAATGATGGAGGGAGGGAGGAAGAAGAGAGAAGAGAAAGGAAAGGGGGGAGAGAAGAGGGAGGAATAAATGTCTAGGAAAACTGAGGAAGACATTAAAAGGACAAGAAAGGTGAAAAAAGAGACAGACAGAGACATAGAGAGACAGAGACAGACAGACAGAGAGAGAGACATACACAGAGACACAGAGAGATTGGTGACATGTCTAGGGGGTGAGGGAAGGAATGGTAGAGAAGGGAAGGAGAACAAGAGGAGGAGAGGATAAAGGAGACAGGAGATTGATGGATGGGGAATGAAAATGAGAATGGATGCTGTATAGAAGAGAGGATGAATAAGAGAGGAGAAAAAATGAGAGGAGGAAGAGGAATGTGAAAGAAGAAGAATGAGAGGAGAGAGAAGAATATGAAAGGAGGAGGAGAAAAAAGAGATAAGTGAGAGGAGAATGAAAGGGAGTAAATTAAAAAGGAGGAGGAGGAGGAGGTGGAGGAATAGGGGCAGGTAGAGGTAGAGGGAGAGCAAGTGAGATAGTGGAAGTAGGGAGAGAGGGGATGGGAATGGAGGAGGAGAATAGAAAGACAAGGGTAGAGAGAAAATATAAAAGGAGAGGACAAGGGTGGAGTGAAGATGGTAGAGGAGTGAGAGTGATGAATGGTTAGGGAGGGAGAAAGGTAGAGTTTGAATGAAATGTGGAAAAGCAGCAGAAAGGATGGGAGGGTGGTGGTGGTGGTGGTGGTGGTCGGGGAGAGAATAGCTATTTTTGGCTATTAATGGAAACGAGTGAAGGAAACAAAGAGAGAGAGAGAGTGTGTGTGTGTGTGTGTGTGTGTGTGTGTGTGTTAGTGAGTTTGTGAGTTTGTTCGTGCTTCTTGTGTGAGTGTACATGTGTATTTAGGTAAGAGAGAGAGAGAGAGAATGGAACAAAATGAGAGAGAGAGAGAGAGAGAGAGAGAGAGAGAGAGAGAGGGAGGGAGGGAGGGAGGGAGGAAGTGAGAGTGAAGGGAATGAGAGGGTACTATGAAGTAGAGGCCCTTCCAACAAAGATATATTGATGTTATCGGGGTAAAAGTCTTGACAGTGAGGGTGGGATGGATTGTCCTCTTAATGCAGTGTGTCTGTCTTAGCTCCTTCCCTCTCTCCACTTCACTTTTTTTTTTTTATTATTGACGTGTTACCATAGTGTTATCCCACCGCTGCCACCAATGTGTTATCCCACCGCTGCCACCAATGTGTCATCCCACCGCTGCCACCAATGTCTTATCCCACCGCTGCCACCAATGCGTTATCCCACCGCTGCCACCAATGTGTTATCTCACTGCTGCCACCAATGTGTTGTGGGTCGTGATGATGGTCAGATATGAGGAGTGTGGTAGATTTGTGTGGTAGGGTTGAATGGCCGAAGTCTTTGAAGATACGAGGAGGGTGTGTTTTGAAGATTTATTGAGACTATAATATCTTGTACAGTCATGGTCAGTAGTCCTGCATTATGTACTTATGTATACTCATGTACCTTAACTGTAAAAGAATAACCATTGTAAAATGGAATAAACTTCTGAATCTGAATCCTGCAACATCTTCCAATGAGATGGCTTCGAAAAATGATCCAAAGCTCTAGCTGTTGATCTCTGTAATATTGGTTCATAAGATTCACTCAAATGGCTTGCTTTTATTCACCATGTTGCAAGATATTTTGACCATGACTGTACAACGAGAGCGACACTGGAGTAACTGGAGTTGTTACCCCAGTGAAGATTGGGATTAGAATGGTTCTATATTCTTATTTTTATGGTAGGAGGCAAGGCTAATGGAAGGGAAGAACTGTATGGTCTTCCTGAATGGCCTTATGACACAACTCCATACTTCCCAAACTACTCGACAGTCAGACAGGAATCACATTAGGTTCCCATGCTGAACTATATAGTGTTTTGTGTGGGTCAGGATACACAGTTGTCCTCCTCTGTCATACACAAACGTAGTCAGTAGTTATTATTATTTCCTCCATTTCTCTTATTTTCCTTCCTCCATTTCTTTTCTCCCTTACATCCTCCCTTACTTCCCCCCTCACCTCCTTTCTCACCTCCACCATCACCTCTTCCCTCACCCCCTCACTTTATCTCTTCCCTCACCCCCTCACTTCACCTCTTCCCTCACCCCCTCACTTCACCTCTTCCCTCACCCCCTCACTTCACCTCTTCCCTCACTTCACCTCTTCCCTCACCCCCTCACTTTATCTCTTCCCTCACCCCCTCACTTCCCTCACCCCCTCACTTCACCTCTTCCCTCACCCCCTCACTTCACCTCTTCCCTCACCCCCTCACTTCACCTCTTCCTTCACCCCCTCACTTCACCTCTTCCCTCACCCCCTCACTTCACCTGAGGGGGTCTAGCTTCCTATGTGTACTTACATACAGAATTACATGTGATAAACAGATATAGATTCTGAGTATAAATATGTAGTTTAACCGGTACATGTTTACTCCTAGCATTGTTACCAGAAGCCGTCAACGGTGTTCAGATACTTTGTTCCCCAACTGTACATTAATCTATGGCTTAATGTTTATTACACGTTGCTCTCGATGAATAAGGACGAGTTTACTCATCTTATACCAAATTTATTGTTATGAATCGTTAGCAGTTAATCATTATCGACAATGTATACCCTGTAGTTATCGTATATTACCGATTCCGACCATTTATCTACATTCAATCTTGTCAATTAATGGATATAGTTTCTTTTTTAACAAACAAGAGAGTTGGTACAGTGCTCACACGTCCCTTGTGGGCTGACCGTTCTGTGTATTTCCGCTAAAAATATTCATGGAAAGTCGATATGGCTGGCGGGCGTGGAGTGTGTTTTGTTTTGACGTGGGTGGGTATGGCGTTATGAAGGGATTACCACACTTGCCACTCTCTCCTCCCAACACTGTGATTGGATGCCCCTGAATCTGAACCAATAAGCTCCTTCTCTCTCGCACACCAGCCGTCTTCAGCAGTGACTTGGTACCCAGGAGCATCTTGGTAAACATTGATGCCAGGCTGTGTCAGAGGAATTAGTGATGTTATGGAATAGCAAAACTTCCATGTTGCAGCTTTCTTTTAATCCTTCCAGAATAGATAATCGGAGATTTTCTTATTTTCAGAATACCCTATCTGGATGAAAGACATAATAATGAATTACACGAAGGAAGTAACACAATAGCTACTTATATAATATTCAGAAAATATGACATTATGATTAAGGAGTGTAACACTAAATATTGATTCAGTGGACGATCGATCCCAAGACTCAAGGGTTACTTCAGCCCCTCAACCCCCACCACCACCTTCCTTTTGTTTCTACCATACATATACTGTATTCGAGATCGTCACATATTT
>JAWQEG010002358.1:0-67500 GCA_033782935.1 Petrolisthes cinctipes | reverse complement strand
TGGGGAAAGGAATTTGTACAGTAATAATAAGAATAACTATTGTCGTGGTGGCAGTGACTCATCCTCATCAAAACAGGAAGCAAACAAACAAATAAGCAAGCACATGTTTCCATAATCAACCAAGAAAATCACCGAGTCATTTCCTAATACAACTGTAGAACAACACAACCACATACACTGCTCAGGTAAGGAAAGTATTCACCTTGCTCTCTTTAAAGATTACATTTTTTTTTTTTTTAAGGAGAGAGAGAGAGGGGGGGAGGGGTGAAGGGACGGAAGAATGGGAGGGAGAGAGTGAGTGTGTGGAAGAAGGAAAGGGACGGAAGAATGGGAAAGAGAGAGAGAGAGAGAGAGAGAGAGAGAGAGAGAGAGAGAGAGAGAGAGAGAGAGAGAGAGAGAGAGAGAGAGAGAGAGATGGAATAAAATAGGGGTAGAGGATAGGAGGAGAGAAAAGGGAGGAAGGAAGGTAGAGAGTGAGGTAAAGAGAAGAACAGGGACAGAGAGGGATAGGGATAGATGTGATGGGGTAGGGATAGGGGGAGAGAAAAGGGGGGAAGGGATGAAGGAGGAGGTGGGGGAAGGGATGAAGGAGGAGGTGGGGGAAGGGGTGAAGGAGGAGGTGAGGGAAGGGGTGAAGGAGGAGGTGGGGGAAGGGGTGAAGGAGGAGGTGGGGGAAGGGGTGAAGGAGGAGGTGGGGGAAGGGGTGAAGGAGGAGGTGAGGGAAGGGGTGAAGGAGGAGGTGGGGGAAGGGATGAAGGAGGAGGTGGGGGAAGGGGTGAAGGAGGAGGTGGGGGAAGGGGTAAAGGAGGAGGTGGGGGAAGGGGTAAAGGAGGAGGTGGGGGAAGGGGTGAAGGAGGAGGTGAATGAAGGATTGGAGGAGGAGGTGAAGGATAAGGTGAAAAAAAGAATGGAGGAAGGGATGAAGGAGGCAAAGAAGAAAGAGGTGATAAAATACAAACTTATTACGTAAGACATTCAAACAGACAGCAACAGATCCACTGGTCCTTTCCAAACCTGGTGTGAGGTTGCTTTATTTTCTGCCATATATCGTTCACAATATACTAATATACTTCTTGGCTTATTATTGTAAACATCACTGAAATAATTTGTGGTATATTGTCTATTTATGACATTTCAGTGGGACTCCCATTATGGTGATAGATAATAATAATAATAATAATAATAATAATAATAATAATAATAATAATAATAATAATAATAATATAAAATAGTAATAATATAAAATAGTAATAATAATAATAATAATGATGGAAATAATGATAATGATGATGATAGTAATAATAATAATAATAATAATAATAATAATGATAGAAATAATGATAATGATGATGATAGTAATAATAATAATAATGATAATAATTCATATTTAATTAGAAAATACATTATCCTGACAGACATTCAACCATAAAAGAGGTAATTTTATGAGAGTGGGGAAGGTCTCTGTTCTCCATTGCAATCCTCTTATTGAGAATTTTATCCCGTAGAGGGGAGGGGAGGGGGGGAGGAGAGAAAAGGGAGAGGGAGAGATAGGAGGAGAGAAGAGGGAGGAAGGGAGAGGGAGAGTAGGAAGGGAGAGGGAGGTATAGGAAGGGAGGTATTGCCTGCATAGATGGGAGGGGGGGGGTGAGAGAAGAGGGAGGAAGGGAGAGGGAGAGTAGGAAGAAGAGAAGAAGGGAGAGATAGGAGGAAAGAAGAGGGAGGAAGAGCGAGGGAGAGAAGAAGGGAGAGGGAGGTATAGGAAGGGAGGTATTGCCTGCATAGATGGGAGGGGGGGGGGAGAAGAGGAAGGAAGGGAGAGGGAGAGTAGGAATGAGAGAAAAAGGGAGAGAGAGGTATTGCCTGCATAAATGTGGACAGTGGTGCTTTATGGGATTTGGCGCCCCTTCGGAACCAAGCCAATCCCTTTTTTGTGTTTTCTTAATTTGCAACTATTCCTCTTTCCTTCTCTTTTTTTTTTATTTAGTTTTCTTCATGGGCTTTGGCGCCCCTTCGCACCCAAGCAAATTCCTTTTACTCATTTGTGACTGTCTCTCCTTCCTTCTTTTTATTTATTTATTTTTTCCTTGTGTTTGCTTTCTCCCCTTTCTATCTATCTCTGTTCTTATTTTTATTTCGTGTTTGCTGTCTCCCCTCTCTATCTCTAACTCTATCTCTATCTCTATCTCTGTTGTGGATTTCTTATCTTTATTTTCTTCGTGTTTATTGTCCCTTCTCTCTCTCTCTATCTATTTATCTTTTTCTCTACCTTAGTCTTATAAAGGTTATCAGGAATTTTAATTGACCCTGTGATGTTGTCAGAAAATTGGCGAGATAAATGAGTCCTTCAAATATTGCCACGAAACACACAGACACACACACATATGGAAGGAGCTTGTTTCGTGGCATGGTCAGGAAGAATCAGATGCCTCCAATTTTCACACACAATCACAGGTTAATTATATATATAAGCTTCAACTCTTATTTTCTTTTCCTTAAGGACCCTGTGATCGTGTATGAGGCTTGGTTGGTGGCTTCTGATTCCTCCTAACTATGCCACGAAACAAAAAAGCTTCTTCAATATAGGTGTGTGTGTTTCGTGGCAATATTTGAAGGACTCGCTAACTAACCTCCAATTTTCTGACAATATCACAGGGTCCCTTAAGGTGGTAATTCTTTTTTTGGTACATTGGAGTGCCTTGATTCCTCCAAAGTATGCTAGGAAACGGGACCAGAAGAGCAAAAATATTAGTGTTCTGTTGCTTGGAATAGTTTGGAGGATTCAGCTGCTCCAGATTTACCAACACAAAACTTCCCCCTTAATTAAGGCAGTAAGGTATATAGGAATGATCATTAGAGATGGGTCACTGATTGGATACATAAAAATTATACATTGGATAGAGACTGTACCTTTGTCTGTCTGATTCTACAAATAATGAATAAGCCTTTGCAACAACAATTAACTCTACCCATTTTCTCTACCTTTTTTTTTTTTTTTTATTATTATTATTATTATTTTTTTTTTTTTTTTTTATTTATTTATTTTTTTTTTAGGTTACAGTCCCAATACTCTTAGAGGGTCAGAGGAGTAACTGGTCTAATCCAAACATTCGTAAACATCGAGGTCTTTGGTATAATTATTTCCATTCCATCAAATTCAACAATATGAAAATCAATCTCGGGAACTTTTAATTAAGGACCCTGTGATCGTGTATGTAAACTGGAGGCTTCTGATTCCTCCTGACCATGCCACGAAACAAACTCCTTCCCTATAGGTGTGTGTGTTTCGTTGCAATATTTGAAGGACTCACTAACTAACCTCCAATTTTCTGACTACATCACAGGGTCCCTTAAGCCATACGTATTTTTTCTCGTGTCATCTCATTCGGGTTTGAGGCAGGTTCGTGTATTAAGGTGGTAATTCTCTTTTGGTACAGTGGAGTGCCTTGATTCCTCCAAAGTATACCAGGAAACAGGACCAGAAGAACAAAAATTATAGTGTTCTGTTGCCTGGAATAGTTTAGAGGATTCAGTTTCTCCAGATTTACCAACACAAAACTTCCCCTTTAAGATCAAAACGATTCACACTGATTACAACAACAAAAGAACGAAGAGTAATTAGTACTTCTTGTTTGAGGAAGGTTTATATGCTTATGGGGACAGTGTACTTTTAATATACTGGACTACAACAACACCTTACGTCAACTCAATCCCCTCAATGATCATTATGAGGTGCTGCAAAATCAGTATCATATCAGAATATACTCAAACAACACCTTACGTCAACTCAACCCCCTCAATTATTATTATGAGGTGCTGCAAAATCATACACGAGTTGTTCTTCATTACCAAGATATTTACTAAGATGGAAGGAAAGTGTCGGTGGATATTTGATTGTGGCTGTACCTCCATCCCTACTGCCCACCTTCCCTGTCCCCCCACCCCTCCATTCCTACTGCCCCTCCCCCCTTCCCTGTCCCCCTACCCCTCCATTCCTACTGCCCCCCTTCCTTTTCCCCCCACCCCTCCATTCCTACTGCCCCCCCCCCTTCCCTGTCCCCCCACCACTCCATTCCTACTGCCCCCCCTTCCCTTCCCTGCCCTGTCCCCCCACCCCACCATTCCTACTGCCCCCCCCCTCCATGTCCCCCCACCCCTCCATTCCTACTGCCACCCCCCTTCCCTGCCCTGTCCCCCCACCCCTCCATTCCTACTGCCCCCCCTTCCCTGTCCTGCCCCCCCCCCCCTGCCCTGCCCTGCCCTGCCCCCTCCCCCTCTTTGTTCCTCCCTGCCTCCACCCAGCTAACCAAACAAACTCATTTATCTGTGGTTTTTATTCTTTCAGGTTCATGGCAGTACTCATCTGTCTCATCTTCAGTGTCTTGTCCACGATAACACAGTACGAGGAGTTTGCTAACGAAACACTCTTCTGGATGGTAAGTGATGAGAGAGAGAGAGAGAGAGAGAGAGAGAGAGAGAGAGAGAGAGAGAGAGAGAGAGAGAGAGAGAGATTTGGATGGTATATAGGTAGGTAAGGAGAGAGATAGATTGATGGTAGAGAGAGAGAGAGAGATGTGGAGTAATGGATGGTATATAGGTAGGCAAAGAGAGAGATAGATTGATGGTAGAGAGAGAGAGAGAGAGAGAGAGAGAGAGAGAGAGAGAGAGAGATGTGGAGTAATGGATGGTATATAGGTAGGCAAATAGAGAGAGAGAGAGAGAGAGAGAGAGAGAGAGAGAGAGAGAGAGAGAGAGAGAGAGAGAGAGAGAGAGAGAGTGAGTCATTTGTTATATTTTAACCTTAAAGTAATGGCCACATGATTTCTCTCTCTCTCTCTCTCTCTCTCTCTCTCTCTCTCTTTTCATTTTCCCCTCACTGCACCTTCCTTTTCCTTCAATCCTCTCCCCTCTCCTCCCATTTTCTCCCCTCATCTCCCTTTCTTACCTCCCCTCCCCCTTTCCACACACACACACACACACACACACACACACACACACACACACACACACACACACACACACACACACACACACACACACACACACACACACACACACACACACACACACACACACACACACACACACACACACACACACCACCCTGACCTCTCGCCATATACTCCAATTTAGACCCGTGACCTCTGACCTTTACTGTCGACCTGTGCCTGAGGTAACATGTCAGTCCTCAAGAATATATGATTGGCTTGATTTGGAGACGACGACGATGACAGGAGTTTTCTTTACCAATGCTTGTTTGTTTATGTTGCAGCTTGTGTGTGTGTGTGTGTGTGCGTGTGTGTTATTTATGTTGCTGTGTGTGTGTGTGTGTGTGTGTGTGTGTGTGTGTGTGTGTGTGTGTGTGTGTGTGTGCGTGTGTGTTATTTATGTTGCTGTGTGTGTGTGTGTGTGTGTGTGTGTGTGTGTGTGTGTGTGTGTGTGTGTGTGTGTGCGTGTGCGTGTGTGTTATTTATGTTGCTGCTTGTGTGTGTGTGTGTGTGTGTGTGTGTGTGTGTGTGTGTGTGTGTGTGTGTGTGTGTGTGTGTGTTATTTATGTTGCTGCTTGTGTGTGTGTGTGTGTGTGTGTGTGTGTGTGTTTGTTATTTATGTTGCTGTTTATGTGTGTGTGAGTGTGTGTGTGTGTGTGTGTGTGTGTTTGTTTGTTTGTTATTTATGTTGCTGCTTGTGTGTGTGTGTGTCTGTGTGTGTGTGTGTTTGTTATTTATGTTGCAGCTTGTGTGTGTGTATGTGTGCTTATATTCTTTTTGTCGATTAAGTTCCTTCTGTGTGTGTGTGTGTTTGTGTGTGTGTTAGTGTTTTATGTTGCTGCTTGTGTGTGTGTGTGTGTTTTTATATATATATTTTGCTTGTGTGTGTGTTTACGTATTTCTGTGTTTATATTCTTACTTTGGTGTTGCATTTGTCTCTTAGTTTATTGACTTGGTTATTTATGCTTTTATTTATTTCTACCTATGTATTTGCTTGATTTTGAGTTCATTTACTACTACTACTACTACTACTACTACTACTACTACTACTACTACTACTACTACTACTACTAGTACTACTACTACTACTACTACTACTACTAGTACTACTACTAGTACTAGTACTACTACTAGTACTACTAGTACTACTAGTACTACTTGTACTACTAGTACTACTAGTACTACTAGTACTACTAGTACTACTAGTACTACTAGTACTACTAATACTAATACTACTAATACTACTACTACTACTAATACTACTACTACTAATACTAATACTAATACTAATACTAATAATAATTTATGTTATTATTATTATTACTATTATTATTATTATTATTATTATTATTATTATTATTATTATTATTATTATTATTATTATTATTATTATTATTATTATTACCATGCCTGCTATGTCTTCACCACATGGGTATACAACATGGAGTATACAGGGTCACAGTTAAGTCCCTTTGTTACTGAATCGCTTTACGTGCAACTGACCCAAGTAAAGCTATTTGATGCTCACCTTCCTACTGCTGTGTCCTTGTCTCTGTAGTGTGTGTGTGTGTGTGTGTGTGTGGTTCCATTCTTGTGGGATGTGTGTGTGTTGATGCATACGTGTGTGTGTGTGTGTGTGTGTGTGTGTGGTTCCATTCTTGTGTGGGATGTGTGTTTGTCATTGTGTGTCCGTTGATGCATACATACATTCATACATACATTGTACGTACGTGTGTGCATGTATGTATGTATGTATGTATGTGGGTGTGGTTTTTGCAACAGGTGAAATTGTGTGTGTGTGCATACAGTATTGCCGACAGTATGTATGTCTGGGAAAGAACAAAACTCACTCCACTAGGCAAGATAACTTTCTATAACCCTGTTCATCTCACTTGGATTCACTTTAATTCAAGCTTCTCGCGTGAGACAGATTAACCAAAGCCAAGTTTTGCATTTCCAGTTTCTCATAATCAATGTACAGTAGCTCCCAAAACTATCGTTAAAATAAAGTGCTATACATTCTGACACAATGGACGATATATGTGACATTTACCGAGACGACAAGTGGGCGGGGACAAGGTTTCATTCTGTTCATTCCTCCATTCTTCTAACCCACTTTAATGATAGTTTTGGGAGCTACTGTACAGCCGGCTCCACTGCTGTGAGGGCCATACATACATACATACATACAGATTATTATTACATTGTCATTCGTTTGGCTCAGTATACAAGCCTGCCAACCACTATTCCCATCTCTCTCTTACTAGTGAGTACTTCAGATGTGTGTCTCGGACCAAAGTTTGTGGTTCACGCCTGGGAAAGGGAGCACTGAAAACACTGCAGTGGAGCCGGCTGTACAATATTCTTCATAATCCATAAATCCAAATGATATAAATTTTCTGTAGGGTTACACAACTCCACAAACACATAAAATTATATTAAGGTTGTAATTCTTTTTTGATACTTTGGAGTGCCTTGATTCCTCCAAAATATGCTAGGAAACAGGACCAGAATAGCAAAAGTAATGGTGTTCTGTTGCTTGGAATAGTGTGGAGGATTCAGTTGCTCCAGAATTACCAATACAAAACTTTCCCCTTAACCTGTTGTTTACTTGTTTCAGGAAATCTGTCTGGTGGTGTTCTTTGGTGTGGAGTACGCTGTGAGAATGTGGGCAGCTGGATGCCGTTCCAAGTATATGGGATTTTTTGGAAGAATACGTTTTATTAGAAAACCAATATGTATAATAGGTAAGTTATGCTTTTTTTATGTTTCATACGTCTATCGGGCATTACTCTTTCATGCACAGTACTGTATAATAGGTAAGTTAGTTTTTTTTTTTTTTATGTTTCACACGTCTATCTGTCATTACTCTTTCATGCATATAGTACTGTATAATAGGTAAGTTAGTTTTTTTTTTTTTTTTTTTAATGTTTCACACGTCTATCTGGCATTACTCTTTCATGCATATAGTACTGAAACTAACATTCGCATACTTGAACACTATATAGCAATTATTTAAGAGTATATTATTTATTATGGACTAATGATGATAAACCAATTCACTTAAATTTATCACAAAAGGCCACTTAATTAAGGACCCTGTGATCATGGATGAAATTTGGTGGCTTCTGATTCCTCCTGACCATGCCACGAAACAAGCTCCTTCGATATAGGTGGTGTTTCGTGGCAATATTATATGAAGGACTCATTTACCTCCAATTTTCTGACTACATCACAGGGTCCCTTAAGGTTAATTATTCTTCATTGATATTGAAGTGATATTGGACTGTCGATTTGTTGATAATACTAAGAATGGCAGATTAGTGAAACAGATTGTTTTTTTTTTTATCTTCTTCCTAATGCCTAATATTATTTCAATGTTCATGTTCAACTTTTACTTTTTACTTGAAGATACGGCTGAATCATACTATTGAACCACACTTAGGGCCGATTCCACAGTGGCTTTCTTTAGAGTGTTATGATCCTTCCCAACCACACTTGTCAGTCTTAATTATATCCAACAACCTCAATCTCCATATCCACAAAATCTGTCAGGTAGTTCCATTATTATGATAGTTTCATAGTGGAGTCATCAAATAATTCACTTATGAGTCATTTACACGTTCAGTTTCTTTCGTTATGGTGCTTACAAATCAAAACAAACCACTGTGGAATCGCCACTTATTCTTGGTAATTGTTATTGGAATTAACCTTGTCTCAGCTTGTATGTGTGAATAGTCAGTTAATTAATTGATGTGTGACAGAAACATGTTATAGTAAATTTAATGTACAGCCACAATCAAATACCCACCGACACTTTCCTTCCATCATGCAAATAAATCTATATCATATCAAAATATAATCATACAACAACACCTTACGTCAACTCAACCCCCTCAATTATTATTATGAGGTGCTGCAAAATCATACACGTATTGTTCTTTATTACCAAGACATTTACTACGATGGAAGGAAAGTGTCGGTGGTTATTTGATTGTGGCTGTAAAAATCATAAGTATGTTTATTATTTTGGGTTCGTATGGTGTTGCAGATCTGATTGTTGTGGTAGCGTCTATTGTTGTGCTGTGTGTGGGGTCCAATGGGCAGGTGTTCGCAACATCTGCAATTCGAGGGATCCGTTTCCTTCAGATATTAAGAATGTTGCACGTAGATAGACAAGGAGGGACTTGGAGACTGTTGGGGTCAGTTGTCTTCATCCACAGACAAGTAAGTTTTTCTCTTGTTTGTCTTTTTTTGGTAAGTCGATCAACGTAATTAAGATAGAGAGGTTTGTACACTTTGTAGATGATAACCACCATTTGGAGGAACCATTTATTGTCATGATTTTGCTGTGATGGGCCGAATAGAAAACCAATACAATAAAAGAACTGAATTTCTGGACCCAAAATATACCACCCTTCTCTTCTTCTTCGTTCCTGTCAGAGAACATTCCTGTATAAACTCGTAAACACTGACCCTCTCACTCAAATAAAACCATACTGTATTATGGAGTGTAGTAGTAGTACAGTATTAGCTATGGAACTTCATTAGTGACAATAAATAATACTTTAATTATTTGGGTTGTTAATTAAAATAACCTCTGTATCTGTCAATCCACCTTACATTAAATATTTAGGAAATGTCAATCACTATCCTATCACTCATCAGCCCAAGGGATTACAATTAAATTAATGAACTTGAAATTGCAATATATAGAATTTGTGGTTCATTATATGTATGTACAGTCGGCCTCAGGAATTCGTATACACCACTGTGACATCAAGGGTTCGTAACAACTAGAAAATTAAGTACATTAATTTCCCAACACCAAACGTTTCTCGTAATTTTATCTTGGTAATAATTGAATCAGTCAGCAGAACAATGCCTACAGTATGTTCAGAATAAACACCCCTTTTAAGGACCCTGTGATCGTGTATGAAAACTGAAGGCTTCTGATTCCTCCTTACCACTCCACGAAACAAACTCCTTCCATATAGGTGGTGTTTCGTGGCAATATTTGAAAGGACTCGTATAACTCCAATTTTCTGACTACATCACAGGGTTCCTTAAGGTGGTAATTCTTTTTTGGTACATTGGAGTGCCTTGATTCCTCCAAAGTATGATAGGAAACAGGACCAGAAGAGCAAAAATAATTTATGGTGTTCTGTTGCTTGGAATAGTTTGGAGGATTCAGTTGCTCCAGATTTACCAACATAAAACTTCCCCCTTAACCAATGCTATGTTTACGAATTCCTCAGGCCGACTGTACGGTAACCTAGATTTTTCAAGGCTTTATCATTCTGTACAAAATGCTTCCTTTCAACCCCACTAGATAATAACACCTTACTTATACATGTAACTTTATGGAGAGCGTGGGCCACTATTATACCTTCACTTATAACTCCATCTTGGAATATGGTCTTCCATGTTCTATAATTAAATGCTATGTGTTGGCGACCAAATGGGGGTCATTTTCTTGCTGATGCAGTGCCTTCATTAATTAAGAACTTAGTTTTGGAATGCTGGTATTGTAATAGTTGTATAAAGAGTTTGAAGTACTTATTTATATTAAGGGACCCTGTGATGATGTCAGAATATTGGAGGTTAGCGAGTCCTTCAAATATTGCTACGAAACAACACCTATATGGAAAGAGATTGTTTCGTGGCAAAGTCAGGAGGAATCAGAAGCCTCCAACCTCATAGGCCTACATGATCACAGGGTCCTTAAAGTAATCCAGTCTGGTGCTAAATTCTACCTCGTAAACTTCATTAAACTTCACGGATGTCCTTGCATACGACCAACCTGTGCATTAATTATAAACCATATGCCACGGTCGAGATAATATAGGTCAGCCAGAGCGCAGGTGAGAGTGTGAAGTATCCAAGTTCACTCTTAACTTAAAATTTTATTCGTAAGCATTCATTCATGGCGAGGACTAGTACCCGACACTGCTTCGAATTCATAACAACAGCTCATACAAATAGAATAATAAAACCATTCACTGCTTCGAAATGAAAGAATAACAAAACCATTCACTGCTTCGAAATGAACCTGAAACAATATAGTGAGGTCAGAATTGCAAACATACAAACAAGTCCAAAATTCTAAAATGTTTTGTGAATACCTGCCCTGGGCCCACAAGGACGACGGGGTACTGGACTCTATCTTAACCAGTGAATGAGGTGGTATCTGATAATCTGACTCATAGGTGGCCCAGCGTCAAGTATGTTTAAGTCTCTGGTCGACATAAATATACTATCTAGACCAGTGGTTCCCAAACTTTTTTCTGTCATTTCCCCCTGCACCCAGTTCAACCATTCAGATTTCCCCCTTCATGTGTACGTGTACGAGGGAAAGAGTAGTAAAAAAAAAAACACACACTTTGTGACTTATTTACTAATTTATTGCTAGTAGGTAGTGTAATTTATTTCCCCCAGTTTGTGAAATGCTGATCTACTAGACCGTGAGTACTGCAACAACAACAACAACACCACATCATAATATTAACCTTCATGTTATCACTGTCTTTCCATAGGAGTTGATTACCACGTTATACATTGGGTTTCTTGGCCTCATCTTCTCGTCCTATTTTGTATATTTGGCCGAGAAAAAGGATGAGGATGAGGAGGACGGCAAGGGTGATTTTTCAAGTTATGCTGATGCCCTCTGGTGGGGTGTGGTGAGTATTATATATATTGTTATTTTATTGTTTGTTTATGTTTTTCACTCTTGATTACCTTGTTAGCTCTTGATTACCTTGTTAGCTCTTGATTACCTTGTTAGCTCTTGATTACCTTGTTAGCTCTTGATTACCTTGTTAGCTCTTGATTACCTTGTTAGCTCTTGATTACCTTGTTAGCTCTTGATTACCTTGTTAGCTCTTGATTACCTTGTTAACTCTTGATTACCTTGTTAACTCTTGATTATCATGTTAGCTCTTGATTACCTTGTTAGCTCTTGATTACCTTGTTAACTCTTGATTACCTTGTTAACTCTTGATTACCTTGTTAACTCTTGATTACCTTGTTAACTCTTGATTACCTTGTTAGCTCTTGATTACCTTGTTAACTCTTGATTACCTTGTTAGCTCTTGATTACCTTGTTAACTATTATCTACGTTAACTCTTATCTACTCTTATCTATGCCATGTTAACTCTTATCTATGCCATGTTAACTCTTATCTTTCCCATGTTAACTCTTATCTATGCCATGTTAACTCTTATCTTTCGCGTGTTAACTCTTATCTTTGTTAACTCTTATCTTTCGCATGTTAACTCTTATCTTTCCCATGTTAACTCTACCCTCTCCTGATACTCAAGCTAAGAACCCTGTGATCATGTATGAAAACTGGAGGCTCTTGATTCCTCCTGACCATGCCATGAAACAAGCTCCTTCCATATAGGTGGTGGTGTTTCGTGGCAATATTTGAAGGACTCATTTACCTCCAATTTTCTGACTGCATCACAGGGTCCCACAAGTGTATTGCTCCCTTTGTCAACACTCATACCTGTATTGTAATTCTTTGTGCAAAGAATGACTACAGTATATTGCTTCACTTATTCACTTCCCTTTTTCAGTGGCAATTCGTCCTTTCCTACTTCTTCCTATTAAAATTTTTCTTCTTGTGTAATCTTCTCCTTCCCTATATATATATACACAATGTTCGATCCATGGCCAAAAATGCATCATCTAAACAAGTGATGTTCTTTGTGGACTTGAGAATTCTTCACTGACGAGCAGCTGGACATAATATACAAATTAATGCTATGTGTTTTCCCTGATGGAATACTCCTCACACCTGTGGAGTGGTTGTGTTGAGGCAGTTAAATAAAATTCAAAATTAAACCATAAAATTACACTAATCAATAAGCCTGCAAGCACACAGGACCTTCCTCCATTAATTATCTATATCTAGAACCTACACTTATCAAAATTAATGTATCCCCAAAACTACTACACTAGTCTCTGGAATTCACGTGCCTAGAGTTGCTTCCCACAAATTTACAACTTACAACAGTTTAAAACCAACTGTTACAGACATTTTATATATGCACGGAGGATGTCTGTAGGCATATGGACCGTTTTTGTTTTGTCATTGTTTCTCCTTCCTCCTTTCAATAACTAAGAAAAAAAATTACCATGCATTCGTCACTTCCCCTTGTTTTGTCAAAGGTGATATAAGGATTATATTGCTCACCGTGCTGTAAATATTATATATACAGCCACAATCAAATATCCACCCACACTTTCCTTCCATCGTAGTAAATATCTTGGTAATAAAAAACAACACATGTATGATTTTGCAGCACTCCATAATAATAATTGAGGGGGTCGAGTTGACGTAAGGTGTTGTTGTATGATTATATTTTGATATGATACTGATTTATTTGCACGATGGAAGAAAAGTGTAGGTGGTTATTTGATTGTGGCTGTACAGTATCTGTTTTCACCTAGTGTATTGACTAACATCGACCGTGTTTTCAGATAACTGTTACAACAATAGGTTATGGTGACACCGTCCCCAGAACCTGGATGGGCAAAATTGTGGCCTCCTGTTTCAGTGTCTTCGCCATCTCCTTCTTCGCTCTCCCAGCTGTAAGTTTGTTGATGGTGTTCAAGAATAATGTTAGTGTTAAGGACCCTGTGATCGTGTATGAAAACTGGAGGCTTCTGATTCCTCCTGACTATGCCATGAAACAAGCTCCATCCACAAACTCCTCACCACCACTAACATTCGTATATATTGAACTGTTTAGGCCTTACAATTGGCTAACATTATTAAAGAAGTATGTGTTAGTGGTCTTGTCTGACCAGTAATTAATTTTTCACCAATATTTGTTCACCAATACCAATTATGGAGGTAGTATAGTGTTGATAAATCTGGAGTAACTGATTCATCCAAACTATTCGAAGCAACAGGCCACCATTATTTTTCTGAAGCTAGTCCTGTTTCCTGACATACTTTGGAGGAATCAAGGAAGTCCAGTATATGAAAATTGAACTGTCCCCTTAATGTAAAGCCTTATGCTTAGAAAATAGGCTCAGTGAAACAATGCCTTTAGCCTCACTGCCACACGTGTATCAGTCACGTTGGTTACTTCTTATACTGATGAATAACAATGATGATAACACTATGCTAAAAAGACAGGGACTGGTATGAATAACAAAAAAATGAGGAATTAGGCACCTATGAGTGAGCAAGCCTGCCTGACTTGATGTTCAGCAAATCTTCCTCCTTAAGGTGGTACACTAATTCATTTTTGTTACATTGGAGTGCCTTGATTCCTCCAAAGTATGCCAGGAAACAGAACCAGATGAAAAAAATAATGGTGTTCTGTTGCTTGGAATAGTTTGGAGGAATCGGTTGCTCCAGATTTACCAACACTACTTCCACCTTAATAAAATATTAATAATGATTGTTGTGTAATTTAATGTTTTAAATTTATTGTCACTAACTATACCACTTAACATCTGTGTTCCTGCAGGGCATTCTGGGTTCTGGGTTTGCCTTAAAGGTCCAACAAAAGCAACGCCAGAAGCACTTCAACCGCCAGATTCCTGCAGCAGCCATGCTAATTCAGTGTCTGTGGAGATGTTATGCAGCTGATAAACACTTCAACTCCACCGCTACATGGAAAATTCACCTCAAGGATCCAAATGCTAATAATAATTCACAATCCACACCACTGAGCAAGGTATGCATTAACTGTATTGTACAGTACTTCTTGAGTCTCAGAAAGTCTCTTAGTGTGTCGGCAACCTAAGCAACATTAGAACCATATTTTGTCAGCAGAGCATAAGCTTATTAAAATATAACTTTCACCGAAGTATGGAAAGCAGCTTTGTAAGAAGTTAAATCAATCCTTTTAATATGTATTTCCTAAACTCTACTGCTAAATAACAAAGGCATATAATTAATTCCCATAATAACCATAGTAATGTGTTTGTGGAACACTTAGCTGATATAATTACTTAGCAAGACATCAGTGATTGAAATCACTTTTAATATTGTGCTGTGAAACAGAAGCTCTGGCCCAATACCATGTTTTTATTTCATAGCTGATTCCTCAAGAGTCATAAAATGGGTGCTTATGTCACAAACCTTTTGGGTGATATAACATTAAAATAGGCTACATTATACCAAGAACTGATTGCTGTACTATTTCAAAATATTCGTACGTCGATAGTCCATCTACAGGAAGCTCCATGGGCCCATATTCACAGAAGCAAAATTCACTCAACTTAAAATTTTGATGGTAAACGTTTATTCATGGCGAGGACTAGTACCCGACACTGCTTCGAAATCATAATAACAGCTCATACAAATATAATAACAAAACCATTCGCTGATTCGAAATGATCCTTAAACACTATGGTGAAGTCAGTATTACAAACATACGACAAGTCCAAACTCTAAGATGTTTTGTGAATACCGGCCCTAACCTCTGGTGTGATGTTCATACACCTGTGTACTTTAAGGCCCCTGTGAATGTGGATAATAATTGGAGGCTTCTGATTCCTCCTGACTATGCCACGAAACAAGCTCCTTTTATAAAGGTGGTGTTTCGTAGCAATATTTGAAGGACTCTTTTACCTTCAATTTTTTAAGGACTCTTTTACCTTCAATTTTTTACTATATCACAGGGTCCCTTAATTTCATCACCATCAGCGATCCCGAATCAGGCCAAACCCACATTACTCTGTCTCCTGTGTCAGCTGTATACTAGCTACTTTGAAAATTAATATGAGTTACTGTGTGTATATTTACTTAAGGAGAGAACCTACTTTTGGTACATTGGAGTGCCTTTATGTTCCTCTGAAGTATGCCAGGGAACAGGACTAGATTAACAATAATAATGATGTCCCACTGTTGCTTGGAAGAGTTTGCAGAAAATATTTGCTCCAGAATTACCAACACTCTATTTCCCCCTTAAGGTGAAAGTGCAGTGTTGGTAAATCTGGAGCAAACGATTTCTCCAAACTATTCCAAGCAACAGAACACCATTATTTTTGTTCATTTGATCCCGTTTCCTGGCATAATTTGGAGGATGGCTATTCATTTAAGGGGATAGTATACTTTTAAAAGATTGTGGCGCCTTGATTCCTCCAAAGTATGCCAGGAAACAGACCCAGATGAAGAAAGTTAATGGTATCCTGTTTCCTGGAATAGTTTGGAAGAATCATTTGCTCCAGATTTAACACCCAAAACAATGTGCTATATACCCCCTTAAGTACAGCCACAATCAAATATCCACCGACGCTTTCCTTCCATAGTAGTAAATATCTTGGTAATAAAGAACAACACGTTTATGAATTTGCAGCACCACATATTAATAATTGAGGGGGTTGAGTTAACATAAGGTGTTGTATGATTATATTTTGATATGATACCGAAATATTTGCACGAGTTAAGGAAGGTGTTGGTGGTTATTTGATTGTGGCTGTACCTTCGCAAACGGGGTTCACTGATGGTTAATTTCACTTCTCTTTGTATGTTTGTTAGTGGTTATTTACCAATGTAACTCAAAAACTTACAAACTGATTTGGATTAAACATCGCAGGATGATTGGGCATAATGAAACAAAGAAGTTATTCAATTTTGATGGATTGAGAAAAAGGATCAACATCAGAAATAGATAAACTTTATTTTTTGTGTTAAGAATGAAGGTGAAATATACTGTGTTTGCTGTAGGTGGTTCTGACCAAGGACATATATGTATATGGTATTTTTCATTTGCACAGGCATTCACTCCTAAGTGTCATTTATGTTATACCATTATCATGTATGATGTTCCTTAAATTTATATGTATCAAGTTATTAGGACATGAAAAACCGTTATTTCATTCATAAGGTAATATAGAAACTGATGTATCCAATGCACCACCAACCAGTGTGTCCCCGGGCTTTATAGATTTCACGTTGATATGAATCGGTGTTTTCCAGCATCCACGTACTACTGGAATTGTAGATGGCTATTGTTTGCTGAAAGTGTTCACAAACGTCACATGCATTCCATCACCTTGTGCTGATGTTTACTGATGGCTGGTATCTAAGTTAATTAAAGATGGCAGCAGCACTTATTTGATGTCAACCGTAGCAAAACATGGTGTCAAGCTCTTTATGCCTGGGTTACCATTGTGTAGATGGCCTAGTGTTAAAGTTTATGTTATAATTTTGCTTCTTAACTGCATGATTCATCAACCAGTTACTCAATAAATAAAAACTTCCTAATATGAATGTTTAATAACAACCATTACGTGCAGTTTACTTGTGCACACATCTACAAACTCTTAGGAATTCATTCAGTAGTGTTATACTTCAAGAATACAAATTATTTTATTTTGAAAGAGATGCTTCTTAGTATCTGTTTATCATTATTTATTATTCATGATAAAAATAATACCTTACCTTATTAAAAACAGCCCGTCTCCTACTGTAACACTCCATTGAAATAATGCTATGTAATATCTGTTACTCTCTCTCAGTTTCCTTTAGATAACTATCGCTTGTGCTGACATTCACTACAGTAGACATTAATTCATTTTGCAGGAGAGTTCCTTGAATACACCACTAAGCAAGGTGACGTATAGTAGTAACCAGGCCACCCCAGCCACTGATTACTGTCTCCCTTACCATTGTTGTGTCTGCTAATGCTACTGTTACCACCCACCCACCCAGATAAGACTAACAGCACCTACACACACTTCCCCATCCCAGTGTCTTTTCAAATCTATCACAAATGCTTAGCAAGATTTAATGTGAATATTTTTACTATAATCACTTTTACTGTACAGTGCAATATTGAGCAGCAGCTCAAACTTTTCACAAGAAAATAAAGGAATGAAAGTTGTTATTTTTTAATATTCAATACTCACACTTCTTTTTTTTTATTTTGTGTGGATTCTGACAGTAGAGCATGCTTTCTTCAACACACCAAACCTGTAGTCATTTGTGTTACTAATAACTTTTCTGTAAGCCAATGCATTGTAGTACAATCAAAGCTTGTATAATTTAATGCATGCAATATTATGTACTCCGAGTGGTTGCTCGTTATACAGTATATACAGTACTGTATGCAGTAGATGGAACAAAATTGACTTAAGATAGTGAGATCCAGGAGAGGTGGAAGGAGTACAGTACTTTGAACTGCTGAATGTGGATGAGAAATGAATAGCATGTGTTTCATGTTGGGGACTGAAGCCAGGAAGGAAGGAAGGTGGAAGAGTGAGATACAAGTACAGTACTGTACTGTATATCTGTGGTTGAGGAAAAAATGAAGTGTGGTAAGGGGGGAGAGTTTGGTAAAATGGTTGAGAAGAATGTTCAGGTATGTATGAAGGAAGGTAAGATTCCAGAAGATTGGTATACAGCAGGGATGCACAACCTTTTGGGTTCCTTGGGTCACATGATCAAACTTAAAACTCACTGAGGGCCGCAAGATTTATGTTAAGCAAAAATGCAGAAATTTTATGTGCTTAATGGTAAAAATATAATACTTAATGACTTAATCCATTACGTTACAAAACTATGATTAATCCCAACCTGACATACATGACACAGTTTTCTTAATGTGATTTTTGACACTGATTCATAGACAAACTTCTTTATGTTGGGTTGAAACTTTGTTGTTGTTATTTTTTACCATTTATTACCTACTAAGGGCCACCAGAGGGTTGCTTGAGGGCCACATGCCGGTTGTGCATCCCTGGTATAGAGCTTGTATTGTACAGTACTACTGTATAAGGGGTAAAGGAGATAAGAGAGAATGTGCAAAATATAGAAACTTTGGGTTAATGAAGATAATGCATACTTCCCTATCATTATAAAGGGTGTGGAAGAGTGAGTAAATGTGTATAAATGGGATAGTGACTGATTAACAAGAGTGAGTGGACACATTCTCGGTTACTCGCTTGAGGGAGGGAACAATTGAGTGGTCATTCTAAGGTGATTTGAATTACTGTTTGTTTTATCGCTATTCTTTCAGATGTTCTGTGCTTTTTCTCACTTCTTTTTCTAGTTGGTCAAGCCACCCCATTTGTGAGAAATGGCTCTTTGAATGAAAATAAAAAAATAAATACTGTACTGTAGTTGTAAAAATATATATATTTACTGTGTATACTGTATACAGTGTATGTACATCTAATTTTTGGGGAACTGAAAAATATTTTATTTTCAGAAGTGAAGTCAAAATTTATTTTCCGATTCACAAATGCTGATAAAAGATTTCTTTAATACTATTACCCCTCAAAAAGAAAATAATCAACTAGCTGTGTGGAACTAAAAATTTAGTTTGAAGATAAACTAACTAGCATAGCTATATTTATGACCTACATTGTATAGCCATGAGAAAAGTTACTACACAACAGGAATGGTTAGGTGTAAGATAAATAGTCCATTACTGAAAAGGTTATAAGGCAGTTCTAGGACCTATGGTTAGGTATGAATATACAGTACTGTAATACTGTTAGCAAAATGTTGACACAGATTAGTCCCACTTTCGTGTGTTTTACTCCAGTACTTGTTTTAGTTGACTGAATGAATGATAAGCTCTTCATGATGGTAGTGATCCTATTTTTTACTGTGGGTCTGAGATCTGTACATAAAGCAGTGACTTGAATGGCCTTCTCAATGGGTATGGTACTTAGTAAATGTCTTTGCAGGAGCATGGTACTGTATAGTACAATCTATATCTGGAAGGATCATTAACTTACTCTCTGAGAGATAACCCCAAGAAATATAGTTTAAGCTTATTGGTAGATTGATTTGGAAGTGCCAAGCTCACATGGTTCATTTCTCTAAAATTAATCCTTGGCACCAAGTCATATCCAACCTAATTGACCTTGGTGGGAGAAGACAAAGATACATGTCCAATTACTTCAGGCTGAAAATAGTGGGTAGTAGTAGTAGTAACAAGAGTACCTTACTACCTTCATCGTCACTTTTTCGGTGAGATCCATGGAATTGTTGTGGCAAAGTGCTGACCAACACATGCCTTCACATCAGTGTGTTTTGTTGATCTTTGGTGTGTTACTAAGCTCCTTATATCTTTATACTGTAGTACCATATGTTTGTATGTATCTTGCCACAGATAGGAAAAGGTGATTCTTTCAAAGTATAATACTGTGCAAAGATTGATAGTTGAAAATGTATACAGTACTTACTTTTGAAGTTATTAAATAGATATTTCTACTTGAGAAATGATTAAAGAGATATTTCTACTTGTGAAATAATTAAAGTACAGGTATTTGAAAATGACCTTGGCATACTATTTGGTCCTTACTACTAGGAAATACCCATCTACTCTACATACGTGTTTATGACTGCGTGAATTGGTGTCCTGACTGTGGGTCGATTCCACAGTGGTTGGTATTGGTTTGTAAGCATGCAAACGAAAGAATAATAGCCGTGATAATGACTTATGGGTGAATTAATTAATGAATTTGGTGAGGAAACTATGCAGTGATCATCATTATCTAACTGTTTGATAGATTTTGTGAATGTGGATACTCAGCTTTTGGAAAATAATGAAGCCTTACAGGTGTGGTTGGTTGGGAAGCTAACAAACAAATACCACTGTAGAATTGACCCTGTGTGTGTGCTTTTGTATGTCATATGTGTATTTCACGGCATGTGTAATCTAAGTACTGTGTAGTTATATCAACTAATGCTCAACATATATTATTGTTTCTTCTACTGCGAACATATTTCAGTATCTCAGCTTCTTGTACAAAATTTTATAGATCTGCTAAATCAATGCTGTTTTATTGTAGAAAATACAATGTCACTTTGGTCATTTTGATGTGTCCCACCAGATGGCCAAGAGAGCAAGTGTGTTACGGAGACGGAAGTCCAAGAGTAAGATGGACGTATCTGCCAGCGCAGAGAGCGGAAGTCGAAGAGATAGCGAGGGAGACATGGTGTTCTACATGGAGGAGCCCAGGGCAGGTTAGTCAACAGTACTTCAGTCAGACATAGACAAACAACAAGGAACATATTGGAAGGAGTAGGAGGAGACAATGCAGGAATACTGATGCAGGGGTTGGTATTACAAGAGGTTAATTATGTGTAACTGGTGTAATGAGGGACCTAATGTTTTGGTACATTTAAGGTAGTTGTTGTGCATACCTTACTAGTAATGCCGCATATGTACATGTCTGCTAGATGTCCATGTACTGTTTGTCCTGAGAATATTATTGAAGACTAATCATAGTTTCTGAGAGAGAATTCATACCGTAGTTACTTAACACGTAACCTACTGTACCAAACCTGTTTTGCAGCACTTTAATGTGGTGTTGTAGTTCTGTTATTTTAGTTATGTTGTAATCACACTGCTGTTTTAAATTAATTTCCTTATCAATTCATTAGTATAATGCAGACAACTGATGACAAGGTTGTCTGTACCTAATAAAAGTTACCTTGCAATATGTGTGGATGTAGGTTCATGTATAGTGCTTGTTTAGTTGTGGTTGAGCCAACACAAGAGTAGCTTGATGCCTTCCATGTCTCAAGCCTCGTACCAACCCACTAAAGTCTTGAGAGCCTTATGTGTTGTTGCAGCTCGATTTTGTCACAAGTTGTTACGTCCCTGTTGCAAGGCTTCCAACGGCCACCAGTGCCCATCCTACGCCCTTCTCAGATCCACAGTCAGGGGACGGTCACTCTTACTACTGTGGGTGTATGTGTGTGTGGTAATAGGGTTGTGAGGGCGGAGGGTGGGCCCTGGTGTGGCGTAGTGTAGCGCCGGGTGTATTGATGTGGTATGGTGGTGTTGTCTGTTGCATGTGTGTAGAGGATGTGGCGCGGCGGTGGTCGTCTATGGCTCGCCTGAGGGGCATGCTGGGGTGTGTGTCACCCATCACGGAAATCCCAGGGGCACCACCCACCACCCACCTAGGCAACCCTGGCCGGGCCAGGGGGGGCCTGTCTAGGTCACGCAGCTACGAATGTACAGGTGAGTTGTGTTACAACCTCTTTTGGCAAGTTTAACAGAAGACTACAGTAGCTGCATGCATGATCTCTTCGGCATACTGGTAAACTTAAAGTATTAATGAGTAGGCTCATGTGAATTTTTCCTAGTGCAAACATTTGTAAGCCAGAAGAAACATTATTATTAGATTAGTATGATGTATTTGTTGATGCTTGCTGTTGGTCTAGACTCTAGACTGTCAGATCTCAGTAGCCTGATTAACCATTACTTATTTCTAAATCAAAAGGAACATGCCATTGTAACATAAGCAAAGGAATGTTTGTGAGTTATCAAGCAGGCCAAAAGCAATTGCACCTTACAGAAGAGCTAACCATTTTTATCTCGCATACTTAATAAAAAGTTGATTATTTTTACTGTGTAAGGCTGTCACTTCCAATATGGTAAATTCCTTCAAATATCAATTGTCTTGTGCAGTGTTCCAGTATCAGTATAATTTATTAAATACCTATATGTCAACTTCCTTTGTTTATGATAAACATCACTCATAAATAAGTATATAGATTCTTCTGTTGTAATAATACAAAATAATGTATGGTACAGCCACAATCAAATATCCACCAACACTTTCCTTCCATCGTGCAAATAAATCAGTATCATATCGAAATATAATCATACAACAACACCTTACGTCAACTCATCCCCCTCAATTATTATTATGAGGTGCTGCAAAATCATACATGTGTTGCTCTTTATTACCAAGATATTTACTACGATGGAAGGAAAGTGTTGGTGGATATTTGATTGTGGCTGTACATACCGTATACCAATTTGACAACTCATGAAGCTATAAACCACTACCAAAGATATAAAAAATCTACTTAGTTTAGAGCTAAGAATATATCACTTTTTGTTTAGAGTTTGAGAAATTGTGTTAATAGAAATAAGTGCTGCAGAAAAGATATTTACTGGTAATTAAATGTATACTGATTTTTATTTTTTTTGCCAATATTGCTTATGTCATTTAAGTTACTGAAAAACGGAGTGTATGTTACAGTACTGTATTTTTCCTTGCCTACCTCTTGAGAAAGTCACTATGGTGAAATGTGAAGTAAATTGGGTTCATAATGCTTTTTTTGTATTGAATCTTTTATCAACATCAATGATGCACAGTACAGTAAGACCTCACGGATTGCATTTTTTTGGATAGCGGTTTCACGGATAGCAACTATTTCGCCAGATTACATATGTCACTATCTACGAAGTTTTACTCTAATATTATTCATAAAATCAATGATATGATATTTTAAATGTGCAAACCAGTACAGTACACGTGTACTACAGTTATTGACATTTTACAGTGGTACAGTACTGTACAGTATTTTATTTTCATTCCTTTCTGAATACTTCTGGAATATTTTCTGGAATACTTCTGCAAAATATGCACCAGATACCAGTAAACAGAGTACATCATCATCATTATTAAGGGGGAAATTCACTTTTGTTACATTGGAGTGCCTTGATTCCTCCAAAGTATGTCAGGAAACAGGACCAGATGAACAAAAATAATGGTGTTCTGTTGCTTGGAATAGTTTGGAGGAATCATTTGCTCCAGATTTACCACCAACACTGTACTTGCCCCTTACATTAAACACACCATTGTTATTACTCAGCACAAAAGTCTAAAATGTACAGTCGGCAGCAGAAATTCGTCCTGTTTAGTTCGAGTGAGGGGAGCCTTGTGATCTGGTAACACTGTATGAGAGTTGAATAGTATGGTTTAAATGGCAAATGATCTTTTTTAATATTAGCCTTTTAAACCATATTTGTCATCTCATACAGTGTTACCAGATCACCAGGCTCCTCTCACTAGAGCCGAGTGGGACGAATTTCTGCTACCGACTGTACATACTTGAAGCATGCATAAAAAGTAAAATAATTAATACTTTTGAACTCACCATACTGAATGCTTAGACAGGAAACCTCTTATTCTGTATACATACAGTACTATACTAGTGTATTTATTGGTTGTGGAACCAGCACAGCTGGATTGCTATAGAATACACCCCTTCTCCAGCCCAGGCCCCGTATAGGCATATTCTGGGCTAGAAGGGTCTATTCCGTGAAGATCATCAGAAGTAAATATAAATTCAAATCTGGTGCTGTACTGATATGGGAGCCACCTGGTGGCGGCTTGTAGAGGTAGTGACCCCGCCCTGAGGCAGCGACCGCCCGTCCACTCAAATGAGAAGAAAAGAGAATGCCTGCCGCATCGGGAGGAGGGTGGGACAGTAAAAGCTGTGCTGTCAGTACCTCTACAGGCCGCCACCAGGTGGCTCCCATTTCAGTACAGCGCCAGATTTGAATTTATATTTACTTCTGATGATCTTCACGGAATAGACCCTTCTAGCCCAGAATATGCCTATACGGGGCCTGGGCTGGAGAAGGGGTGTATTCTATAGCAATCCAGCTGTGCTGGTTCCACAACCAATAAATACAATTTAAGCAGGACAAATGCACTATTATTGGTAAAGTGGAACCAGCACAGCTGGATTGCTATGCATGCGATGCGGTCGGTGGGAGGTGAGGAGGAGGTATTCACGCCCTGTATGAAGAGCGGTAAGGAGCACCTGGGCCCGGAGCAGGGACTCGTATAAAGAGTATTGAGGTGAAACTATTGTAAAAAGGCTTCCAAGAGTTTGGGTGGTAGACCCTTTTGGAAGTGAATTTACTACGCTTGCGCCCCCGAGAGTGGCCTGAGGAGCCAGCCCTTGGGGGCGACGAAGCGGTAGGTTCCCCGCTGGGCCCTTGTACCGGTGAGGTAGATTGGGTGGCCAGCGCGACGGACTCGCTTGCTTCCTGGGGCGGGAAGCCCGGGAAAGGAGTCGGAGATCCGTCTAGGGAAGGCGACGTACCTTCTCGGGGCGCTAGAGGTTCCATCCCCTGCGACTCCGAGAGGCACGTCGAAGGGTACCGGGTTCTGGAAAGTCCCAGATCGGTCCCAAACACAGGATCTGCCCACGTCAAGGAAGACCCGTCACGCCTGTGTGCCATCCTCCAAGCCCTAGTCCACGCGGTGCGAAGGGAGGCAAGGGCAGGAAGCTTGGGGCGCGCAGCGGCGGGGGTCTCCCGACACAACTCAGCCCAGGGGCGGCACACACTACACGCTAAAGGGTCGTAACCCTTGGGCGTGAAGCAGGGTGCGTGGGGCGAACAATGCAGGTGGCCGTCAGGGGACACCCGCACAGTACACCCCGTAAAGGCACATAAGGCACGAGTAGACTGCGGGAGAAAAAACACACAGGGGTTAACACGTGAATCCACGTGTACACAGAACACAATACACGTGAAACAACACACAAATGTAAAACACGGACTCGGGTAGCGGGGGCTGCATGCCCCCGCCCCCGGGGAAAAAACCCCAAAACCCCCACACCCACAAACCAGGGAAAAAAACCCGTAAGCCAACCCCCCCCACGGGCCGCAACACCGGCCCGCAGCCCCCAACAAGAGAGGCACAGACAGCCTGAGAGGCATACCCCAGGGAACAAACACACACTGGGGGGAAAAACTTCCCAAAACACAGGGGGACAGGAGCGAGGACAACGCACCATCCTCGCCGCCTGTAACACTAAACAACACTCTGGGAAGGAGCACTAGGGGAGGGCTAAAAAGAGCCCCCACGGAGCACCACGTGGGGGAAAACACTCACGCTGAAAGGCTAAAAAAACCCGAAGAAAAACCCAATCTTAGTGAACTAGTGGCAGGGCGGAGGGGAGAGGAAGGGCAGGAAGGGGAAAAACCCAGAAAAGGGGCCCCAAAGTAAGCCCCTAGGGGAGGGAAAAAAGAACCCAGACCCAGGGAAAATAAAGAAAACTGCCCCCACACACAAAACCCCGTACGCACACAACACACACACACATCTGCAAAGCAGGCAAGCCACTAGACACAACACAGAAGAAACAATAGCAGGAACATGTGTAACACAATACCATAGCGAAGCAGCGAGGAGCGTAGATGTTGACCAGTACGTGTTCCGCAAAAGAGTGGACGAGCGGTCGCTGCCCCAGGGCGGGGTCACTACCTCTACAAGCCGCCACCAGGTGGCTCCCATATCAGTACAGCGCCAGATTTGAATTTATATTTACTTCTGATGATCTTCACGGAATAGACCCTTCTAGCCCAGAATATGCCTATACGGGGCCTGGGCTGGAGAAGGGGTGTTTTCTATAGCAATCCAGCTGTGCTGGTTCCACTTTACCAATAATAGAACATTTTCTTCTGCTGTACAGTTGAGAAAGTAGAAAGTTCAAGAAAAATCTGGCTGTATATGTCAACATCTTCACCGCCACTCATAGTTCAGCCAATCATGTTCCACCTTACATTGGCTCTGGGTTTCCAGTGATTCATTCATAAAGATACTACAAGGGCTTATTACAAACAACACTGCCCAGGGGGGCAGTGTTTATTCTCTGAGAATATTAGCCATCCCACCACAGGGCTAGAATAAAGATTGTTGTAGGATCTGGTCACTTTCTAGTGGATTTGACGAGATCTGCATACATGGATTAAAAATCCACGAGAGGTGTACTGCAACCGGAGTTTTTTTTTTTTTTTTTCCCACTGCTGTGTGGACCGCCAGCACACGGGGGTGCATTTCCCTTTGCATGCAGCAGTGTAAACTCCCTCCCCCTTATGGTCCCTTTAGGACTGGTCTCATGGAAGGTGTGGCCCCACTTGTAGCTCTTGTGGTAACGTGGACTTAGGTCCACAGCACTGGCTTTGGGATCAAAGACCTTCTCCCCAATCTCCCTAGCAGTTGGAGGCCCCCAGACTCCCTGGTCCAGTAAGCTCTGGTCCCATTTCCTTGAGATGTGCTTTGGTAGCAGGCAGCCCCTCCTATATTTTCATTTGTTTTTTCACTGTGACCAGAGTGTACCAGGGGTCTGTGGGGCAGGAGGCCATTCTGTCCCGGAAGAACATCAACAACAACTACAAACAACTGCCAGATGTTGCCAAATACAGCCAGATTTTTCTTGCACTTTATATTTGCTCAACTGTACATTTCCTACCATCCATTCTTGGAATTTGCAAGTCATTTTAAGTAGAATTATTATTGTAAGAGGCAGAATGCACATACTTTATTTCCACTAGCATGTCCATGGTGTTCTCTGGTGATGTAAGGGGAGGTGGAGTAAAGAGTAAGAGCTGCAATCACTTTGACTTGGTTGTCCCTGTTTTTGAAGTGTCAGCCCTGACTCTTGCAAATATATTTTTAACCCATCCACACCTTTACTGAAGAATGGTTGTTTCGTCAATGTTGATTAATCTGTTGATGTACAGAAAACAAGCGGTCAATAAATGTAGTGTGTGAATATTACTGAATATTTAATATTAAGACGTGTATATTTTCATAATACGGCTGTACTGTAATGTCGCCAAAACTATCTCGGTTAATCACTTCAGTTTTGCTAGCCTCAGATCCCGACCTATTGGGCAAAAAAAATACATCATAAGCAAGCTAATCTATTTATTGATGAATGAACATTGACAAATCAAGCCAGCTTAAGTACAGGTGCTGTCCGAAGTGCCTCAGCTCGAGTATTGATATTTTTCTAAGACTTCCCCTGGGAGAATCCACAGGAATATTATTGAACTGGTAGTTCTAATAGATGATTTTTTCTCCAGTACTGTAGTCACAGGTATGATACTAATAATTTGGCTTGTAGCATCAACAGCATACAGTATATATATTGCATCTTTCATATCCATTTACATAGTTCATTCTTATAAGAAGATTATATAACTGCACGCTCAAATATTGCATGTCTTTAAAGTTTGTTATACGATGTCTGTGAATGTACAGCCACAATCAAATAACCACTAACATTCTCCTTCCATCATGTAAATAAATCAGTATCATATCAAAATATAATCATACAACACCTTACGTCATTATTATTATGAGGTGCTGCAAAATCATGCATGTGTTTTTCTATATTACCAAGATATTTACTACGATGGAAGGAAAGTGTCGGTGGATGTTTGATTGTGGCTGTACATACAGTATTATTTAATTAATTTTCCTAGGTGATGGTCAAAGAGTGATAATTATGTACTAAAACATTTTCATATATCTCGTTAATGTACTTTTTGACTCATCTGCATTAATTAGTACTGTATCATGAATCAAAATTACTGCACTATATATACTGTACAGTATGTGAAAATACTGTAATTGTACTATTACAGACAGTAATTTCTTTCCTCTTAGGGTTGACTCGTACAGGTATCTGACTATTGCTTTTATGTACTCTATGATAATTATTGCTTTAAGTGACCCAGTGATGTGGTCAGAAAATTGGGGATAAACGAGTCCTTCAAATATTGCTACTAAACACCACCTATATGGAAGGAGCTTGTTTCGTGGCATGGTCAAGAGTAATCAGAAGCCTCCAATTTTCATACACGATCACAGGGTCTTTGATTGGTGTGTGGCTGTTTACAGGAAATTAGAAACTGCTTCTTAATTAATATATAAGAAAATTATACAGCTATTTGTTAGAGAAAAGCGGTCAAATGTTTACTAAAGTCACCTCTATATGGAAAGAAATTATTGTCTGCAATAGTACTTGAACAATTCCCTGTCATATAAAAATTATTAAGGGGGAAGTTTTGTGTTGGTAAATCTGGAGCAACTGAATCCTCCAAACTATTCCAAGCAACAGAACACTATTATTTTTGCTCTACTGGTCCTGTTTCCTGGCATACTTTGGAGGAATCAAGGCACTCCAATGTAAAAAAAATGAATTACCCCCTTAACTGTGTAGAAAAACAAACTTATTAATCAGTTGAGTTCCACTACTCTGAATGATCGATTAATTAGTATATAAATCAGTAACTATTCTGCCTTTGGTAACTACAGTAATTAAAGTTGTAGTATTTGTGATATTCTCTCATGTCCCTTCCTCAACTTACGGCCACCAGTTTCCGAGTCGATTACAATGTGTGTGTGAGAATGAGTGTGTGTGTTTTATCTGGTAGTGTGTGTGATTTGGCCTCCAGTTTCCGAGTCGATTATAATGTGTGTATGCAGATGAGTGAGTGTGTTTTATGTGGTAGTGTGTTTATATGGGTGTGTGTGTATGTGTGTATTTTATGTGGTTTTGATGAGTGTGTGTGTTTTATGTGGTTGTGTGTGTGTTTTATCTGGTCGTGTGTGTGTTTTATCTGGTTGTGTGTGTGTTTTATGTGGTCGTGTGTGGTTTATGTGGTTATGATGAGTGTGTGTGTTTTATGTGTTGTGTGTTTATATGGTTGTGTGTGTATTTTTGTGGTTTTGCGTGTGTTCTGTGAGGTTGTGTGTGTGTGTGTGTATTCTATGTGGTTTTGTGTGTGTTCTGTGAGGTTGTGTGTGTGTGTGTTTGTATTTTATGTGGTTTTGCGTGTGTTCTGTGAGGTTGTGTGTGTGTGGGTGTATTTTATGTGGTTTTACGTGTGTTCTGTGAGGTTGTGTGTGTGTGTATGTATATGTGCACTGTTTGACAAAAGCTAACCAAAAAATTGTAAGATGACATTAATTCATCATACATTTGCCATTATTCCGTCAGCAAGTAAAGTTTTACCATCAATTCCGAGTGAAGCGGCCGAGTTGTGACTGGGAATAAAGCCTTGCTTGTTAACATAGTGACATGTTAGTACAGTATTGGGAAAGCTACTATATATGTGTGTGTGCTTGTTGTGCCAATCATAAAGAAGCCCAATTGGAGTGTTTGAATTCCACTCGTCAGCCACGATGAGAGGAGCTCGCTTCAGGGGAAATGGTAGGGGAATAGGAAGTAACAGAAAGAAGAGGAAAGAACAGGGAAGAGGAAGAGACAGTGAGGTTGTAATTGATAGATGTGTAGATGTGACAAGCCTGTGTGGAGGAAAGGGTTAGGTTTTTTGTTGTTGTTGTTGAAGTTCCTCAAGCTGTCTGGCCGAGCAGCCCTGAGCTCCTGAGATAGGCCATGGCCTGAACCGGGCTTTCCCACAGTGCCCTCAGAGAGTGTATGTTGTGTTGTTGGTGAGTGTGGTTGTGTATATTGCAGTTGTCCATAATGTGTTTAAGAATGTATGTTTAGTTGTTGGTGAGTGTGGTTGTGAATATTACAGTCATCCATAATGTGTTTAATACACTGGGGTGCTGTGTTACCTCCTGGATAGGCATCCGCACTGTTCAATATTTAGGCATATTTTTGTGTTGATGTGTCAAGTGAGGTGTTGTTGTGTGCTCCTCCAGCAGGTACACCCAGCAGGACCCGGCGAGAGGCAGGAGGCACCAGAGGCTCAGCACTACACAGCCAGGCCTCATCTGTCACTGAGGTCGCTTCTGACGAGATTGATATTGACATTGATGAACATCAGGGCTTCACCTCGTAAGTATCAATGCTGATGTTAAAAGTAATGATAACCTTAGGGCTTCACCTCATAAATATCCAAGTTAATGTTAAAAGTAATGATAACCTCAGGGCTTCACCTTGTAAGTATCCAAGTTGATGTTAAAAGTAATGAAAACTTCAGGGCTTCACCTTGTAAGTATCCATGTTGATGTTAAAAGTAATGATAACGAGAACAATATAATATAATGATATAATAACTAATAATAAAAGTGGAGTGCTCTTCCAAAATAACAAAGTCAATTAGAGCTGTATGTACTGTGTTGGCCTTTTGAATGTAGAATACCAATTACAGTATAGTATAGAGAAGTTACCAGAGGATTTGTTCTATGTTCCAGGCCGCTACTGTCCAGACTGACTGAGGCACACCGCAATGCCATAAGAGCCATCAGGAAGATCAAGTACTTTGTGGCCAGGCGGAAATTTCAGCAGGCAAGGAAGCCCTACGATGTGAGGGATGTCATTGAGCAGTACAGCCAGGGTCATCTCAACATGATGGTCAGAATCAAGGTTAGTCTCACACTCATGTTCATATTCTAAGAGGTTTAATTAAGGGGATAGTATACTTTTGATAGATTGGAGCGCCTCGATTCCTCCACCAAAGTATGCCAGGAAACAGACCCAGATTTACCACCCAAAAGAATGTGTTATATACTGTATACCCCCATATCACTTGGGATACAAACAACCTGGGTGGTTTAAATATAGCACACAGTGGGTGAGCCATAGTTCACATTAAAGGGAGGATCAGCAGGTGTTAGTAGAGTGTGACTATGAGTCGATTCCACAGTGGTATTGGTTTGTTAGCTTCCCAACCAACCACACTTGTAAGGCTTCACTATTTTCCAAAAGCTGAGTATCCACATTCACAAAATCTATCTAACAGTAAGATATAATGATGATTACTGTATAGTTTACTCACTAAATTCATTAAATAATTCACCCATAAGCCATTTGCACGGCTAAGATTCTTTTGTTTGCGTGCTTACAAACCAATACCAACCACTGTGGAATCGACCCTATAAGGTGAAAACAGGTTGGCTTCTTATTGAGCTGCACAAGTCTGAGTTCACATATCAATGAAAACCATTGTTTATTTATTTAATTTTGTGTGTGTGTGTGTGTGTTTGTTTGTATGTGTGTGTGTGTTTGTATTTGTTTGTGTGTGTGTCATAGAAATAAAAGTAACTCTGTGCTTCTTAAAAACAACAGTAATATTATAAACTTTTCAATGAAGGTTGTAGGCATTACCTTAAGGTGGAAGTTTGGTGTTGGTAAATCTGGAGCAACTGAATCCTACAAACTATTCCAAGCAACAGAGCACCATTATTTTTGCTCTTCTGGTCCTGTTTCCTAGCATACTTTGGAGGAATCAAGGCACTCCAATGTACCAAAAAAGAATTACTACCTTAATGGTAAATAAGGGGAATGATATTTTAACTCTTCCTCCTGTTATATATTTATTTCATCCGTACCAGGAACTCCAAAGAAGATTAGACCAGACCCTCGGTAAGCCTGGCAGCTACCTCAGTGGGATAGACAAGGCTGGGAATGTGAAGCCAATGACCATCGGTGCCAGACTGTATAGAGTTGAGCAACAGGTAACATTCAGAATACTCTATTGTAATATGGACACTAGGCAAAAAAAAAAAGTTACATTATTGTTAAAAATAATTGCTGAAAAAATGCATCCTCCAAATTTCATATACTCTCTCCTGAATCATTTTGTCTTATCTATTGCTTTTTCATATAAATTTTGAAATGGAAAAGGTGATTCATTATTTGCATGGATTATTATATATTCACTGCATGTAAATAATTAATGGGATTCTTACTTCCATAAATACCAATTTTCAGCTGGTGCTCCTGGACAAAAAGCTGGACCAGATGTTGTATGTGTGTAATGCCATCGCCCAAAAGACACAACTGCCTGAGATTAGGAACCCTGAAGACCATGTATAGCGAGCAGCATGCCGGGCCCCGTGCCAGGCAGGGCTGCTTCAATCCTACATCCTCACCCCATACTACATCAGGTCATACATTTTACAGTTACTAATGTTCAATTTTAATGTGTATAGTACTTACAGGTGCAAGTTTTACATTAGTGTGAAACTATTTTTATCATTAATTCTCACCATATAAACTCTACTGTACCTAACTTACGATTTTATCTCTTGTACTTTTGCGCACTCCTTACATGACAACATCAATATTATTTTAAATAAGTATAATTTGCCACAGGAATTTTCCTTCAAAAAGATGTACAGTATTTTTATTTCAGCAAGGACCTCCATAAAAACTTTTTTTCAAGTAGGCAGTGAACACAGTTACTAGCAACTTTATCAAGCACATCTGTGCTATTATTTTTGGTTATTGTTATTCATTCTAGGATTTCCAGTATAATTGTACTGTCTGTAGTTATGTTTTCTCTGTAATAATAGTTTTTAATGTGTGAAACTAAAATAGATCTTATTCTCCACAAAAATCTGCAGTCCAAACCCATCCGTTCCTCATCAGATAAATCTGGAATTAAAGGTTTAGTCAAGATCCAAAGTGAAAAATAACAGACTCATTAATTAATATGGAACAGGTATTCATAGTAACTTATTTGTGTATTTATTTACAATATTCCTATGCTTGATGCAATTTTGTGATTGTGTAACAAGATCTGGATGTGCCTGAATACTGTCCAGTTTTATCCTCAACTACACATTATAGTATGCAAGGAATTCAAAGATGACATGCTGCCATTGCCCACACTTTCACCTCCCACAGTCAGTAATGCCAACCCTCTCTGTTTCTACAAAATATGAACCGATGATAATCCCAAAGAACTATAAAAGGGGGGATATATGAGAGACATTAAATTTTGTTAAAATATGAACTTTCGTGCAGATATTTATTTACTTAAAAAAGGAGGGATATATGAGAGAATTTAAATTATATGTTATTATTTTCATTACACCCATAAGGAACTGTTGCCTGAAGATAAGGTGATGATATTTAAACAGTCTTGATGATCTTTTGTCAACACTCTATATACCACTCTCAGTTCCTGTAATAATACTGTATACTGTACTGTACCTCCTTTCATGTTCTTCCTTCAATGTATCTTATCTATACCGTCTCTCATCCTTAATTATCAGGATTGTGGAAATATTTGGACCCTTCAACCTTTATATTTCTGTCCTTGGCGATGGTAGCCCACAAGAGCTGATAAGAAACTACAGTATAATTTTCAGGCCTCTATATTCATGAATAGGTAATACTGTAATAATAATAATAATAATATTAATAATATTAATAATAATAATAATAATAATGTAAGTGTTCATGGAGAGCATTGACAATGCTTTATGGAAATTTGAATGGTGGACAAATACAAATGAAAACACAAATTATGAATATTTAGTGGAATTAAGCTGTTAAGTACTTTAAGGTAAAGAAAGCATCCTAAAAACAAAGGTTTGCCATTCTTGTCATATTACCGAGAAAATCTTGAATGTCTGTTGTTTCTATTGCCAACACAGCTGAAAATTCACCTGCAGGTAATGTGTGTAAAAGTTATAATTAAGTAATATCCAACAGACAAATTTATCTGGTCACCCAAGTGCATTTTTCTAATAACTTACATTTCACAACTTAGGATGTCTTTATTTTGAAGGCTTGAAGCTGATCATGCTGATGAGAAACAGTTAAGGTTATACAGTACTAATCTTTTGTTTATAAAATCTAATGCCATGATTCCCTCAGCATGTTGACAAAATATGGTAAATTATAAGTCCCACAATATATTACAGGAAATAATTATGTGCAAATAAGCTTTTTCATTTTATATTTTATGAAGAAATTAATGCCATACCCTTGTCATGTGGAACATATTATTTTCTTGTTTATTGTTCCAGTGCAATACAGACATACAGCCAAAAGAAAAATTAGATAATTAAGCCTCTTTCTATATTTTTCTCTGTTATTTCCTTCATCAACTCGTTAGTGCTGTTTATAGAAGTTATGTTTTCTATGTACTCATAGATCTCATACTTTTTCTGCTTCAGATATAGATTTAACATGTTTAGAACAGTTGACATAAATGAACTGCTCTCGTGAGAATAATAGTTTTAGTAATTGTTGGTTTTTGTAAAAGTAATTTCCAGTTTCCAGTAAATAACAGACTTAACAGATTCATGGTTCTCAGACACCCAAACATTCAACCATGTCCATGATCCTCACAGACCCTTTATAAGCCTACAAAAAATCATTTGGAAGCCTACAGTATAAATCACTTGTATTTTGTATAATTAGGTACTCAGGAACTAGGGAGCAGTAATTTTCTAATGGAAATGAAACTTTATACAGTAGTTTCAAGCCATTGAAATTTCATTATAAGTGAGAATAAACATTCACAAAAGCAAAGTTCACTCTTAACTTAAAATTTTATTCGTACGTATTCATTCATGGTGAGGACTATAGTACCCAACACTGCTTCAAAATCATTACAACAGTTCATACAAATAGAATATCAAAACCATTCACTACTTCAAAATGAACCAGAAACAATATGGTGAGGTCAGAAATGCAAACATACTAACAAGTCCAAACTCTAAGATGTTTTATGAATACCGACCCAGCACAGCCCACAGACACCACTGACAGGGTGAGTCATCTACTATTCAAAATAAAAATTCACTTGGGGAATGCCAATACAACCAGCCAAAATTTCTTGTGATGATGATTAACATGATTTTTTGCTATTGTAAAAAAATTTGTATAATCTAAGTTTCCGCTTCCAGTTGGTCTATAATGAAAAGTAACAGAGTCCTTCATGGGTCAACATGAACTGCTCGTCATTTCTTCACATAGACTACAAAAGAAAATAATTATATACATTCACCATTGTGGTTATGTACACTCTCATTCCAAAATATGTATACAGGCTTGGTGCTTCGAATAGCCTGTTTCGAGTATGAAGCGAGCTCAAGCAAATATGAAACGGTATAAGCATTGTAAATGGTTCACTGGTATATGTCAAATGATTTGAAACTTCAACAAGACCTGGATACAAATTTTGGATTGCGAGTGTACTTTGTCTGCAGTTCTAAAAATATTCAAAGTAAAATATATACAGTATATGAAACATAAATGTTACAAAATGAAAGTCCTGAGTTGAGTGTTACAATATCCACAATATTGGGTATATACTGTACCATGTCTCTCATTTACTGGCCTATGATTAGAGTCAAGAGTAGGGTAACTTGTTCATAAAATGTACAGCCACAATCAAATATCCACCGACACTTTCCTTCCATCGTGCATTTAAATCAGTATCATATCAAAATATAATCATATAGCACCTTATGTCAACTCAACCCCCTCAATTATTATTATGAGGTGCTGCAAAATCATACACATGTTGTTCTTTATTACCAAGATATTTACTACGATGGAAGGAAAGTGTCGGTGGATATTTGATTGTGGCTGTACAACATATTCTTAACGGGGCTGCTCAGTTACACAGCTTCAGGAACTTCAACAACAACATATTCTTATTTTTGAAAAATCAGTAACAGTTATTTTTTTTATTCCTTTTGCAATTACTGAAATATTTGAATTATTTTTTTTTCTAGCATTTGTTACAATTCTAAAGATTGCACAGCATGGTGACCAGGTTTTGTCTGTTGATGAACTTTTAATATAAAAGTTAAGTATCTGGTATCCAATCTATATTTTCACAAACATGTGATGCTTGAATACTGTTAATTGAAATATGGAATCATTAAGAGGAAGTAACTGTTTAAATACTATATACATGTATTATAGATTCTGTAAATTATAAAATTATAATGTACAGTATGTAGGCTACAGTATAGCAAGTGAGGAAAAGAGTTTTATGTAAACAAGATTACAGTATTTGGTTTTGTACAAGGTGATCCTAAATTAAATTGTCACTACTGTACAGGAATAGTTATACCAGTGATTTAATCAAGAATAACAAAAACAGAATGAACATCATTTATCAAAAGATTATTTATATTTTTCATTCTTCTGCTCAAATTTCACAGTCACTTCTTAATTCATGCTGGCCACTTGCATCCTCAGCATTATACTGGAACAAATAATTATTTGCATTAGTCTGAGGGTATTAAAGAAATTTTACTTGAACTTCAGACTCACCATTTTCTCAAGTACAGTATAATACTAAAACTTCCCCCAGATTAACATTGTATTTAGAGAAGCAGTGAGTCTGAAGCTGGAGTTGATATAAGACTTACGTTGCCATCCATGCAGCAGCGAGTGTTGCTGTTTATCCCATCCATTTTTTACGTGTGCTTAAACAAGATCACTCTTTTTTAAGTGTTATTTACCTATTAGTAATTGGTTACGCATAACACTAACATGTGTAAATAGCAGTTGATTGATACTTGCCTCTCCTTTTGTTAGGCATAAAATCAGGACTGTACATACTTTGAAGGGGAGGGGCAGTTATTGATCAAGTTGGAAGGATGCACTTGTACAAAAAGTAATGGGAACAAGGCACCTCATGGGAGTATCATTATGTTGTCTATTTTTCTATGTTATCACAGACGTTTTCATGATGAAATTTTTGTAAATACTTTTAGCTACTCTTAGAATAACAAAAAATTATCTAGATTCCTCTGTAGAATCCATTTTCACTAATGTGATAAATAATAGGATGTAATTCAGACAAGATAACCCATGTTTTTAAAGTTCAAAAATACATTTAAGTCATTTTCAAATGATAAAGATAATAAAGCTTTATGAAAAATATACAGTACTGTATACCTGTACTGCACTTGGTATTGTAAAGATGAAAGATACATTTATTTTGAGATTTTTTCCACTGTACAGTAAATGTTTTGTGTGATGCACCCAACCTTTAATACACAAAGAGTAACACTATGCTGCCACCACCAAGTTCAGGTTAACGTTTTCGGAGTGTGGATGGGTTGAGGTAGTGATGACAGGAGTTTGATCCCCAGCCATTCACACTCCGTAAATAATCCACCTGACCTTGGTGGCTGCATACCATTACACCATAATATTATGTAGGCTACTAGAGGTTGAGTACATCACAGAATGCATTTATATTGGAAAAACTTCTCTCAATCTGTTTGGGTCAGTCCCCTTGGTCTACATATATATTGCTTGGATAACATGAATTATTAAAACACATTGCAGTAATATGGGAATATCAACCAGTTTGTATGTAAATCATTAGTGTTAAGGGACCCTGTATTGTAGTAAGAAAATTGGAAGTAAATGAGTCTTTCATATATTGCCACGAAACACTATCTATATGGAAGGAGCTTGTTTCATGGCATAGTCAGGAGGAATCAGAAGCCTCCAGTTATTATACACAATCACAGGGTCCTTAATCACAAGTGTTTTTTGTAAGGGTTACATAAAATGACCATGAAGGTAAGAAAGTTTCAAAGGAATACATTGGCCAAGGTGCACTATGAGAGATACATTGAAGCACAGGGCAGAGCAGCACAGCACCAGTGTGATCCCCGTAGTGAGAAGTTGTCATTTTGGGTGTAATGTAGTCTGTTCTTGGTCAACTCACAATGTTATTCTAAAATCAAACACATTTACCAGGTATTACCAGATTAATGGCATTTACAGAAGAATTACAGTATATCAGTCTGAAAATGTGAATATGTAACGTTCTATGTAGAAAGGAATTACACATGTAGATTATCCCTTAACATTAATTTTCTCTGGTACACAATTTAGGAACTACATACTTGTATTTAGATCTAGCCTAAGTACAGTCTGCCAAAGTTACTCAGAAGTGCTTTTTTTTCTTCTGCTAGAGTGCTTTGTATGTTTCAGCTGGCAAGTTAAATGCAATAGACTTTCTTTTTCTATATCAAGGAAAGTGAAGTCCAAAGGTAAGAAACCCGCACAATGTCCTCTTCTCACCTGTGAAATAAAAATAGAGTGAGAGATGTCCCAAATCATATCCATTTCCTTGATTATGTACATGTATGTATGTATGTATCACTGGTGAAGTTCCAATTTATAGAGGAAGTTCCAATTTATAGGCCTGTGCAACTAGGGAAATGACTGAAACTGAATTTATTTTGTTATTGTCTGAGGGTTTGTTTACAAATGCTGGTGGTGGCAGGCCAAACAGTTTCATTGACGGACATGATGACTGAAAATAATCAAGTGTTATTCAGCATTTTACTAATTCACAAGTATTTCTCCTCTGATGCCATTGTGAATCTTAACCCCACATTGTACCCTTCATCCCTGATTAATTCAGAACATATATACAGTACTCCCCAACCCAACCCCTTCCTGTGATCTCTCTCTCTCTTTCAATTGTTCCTGCACCCAGTATTAATTAAGTATAGTCTGAAACTATTTATTCAGACGGGAATGTTGGCTCGGAGGTACATGCCCGTGAGCCAGCAGTCCCTTGTCTGTTGCCTTCGAAGAAACAGATCTCACTATCACCCTGACTCCCATTTGGGGGCCCGAGCATCTGCGCGGCTTCGGTCAACCAGACTCGGGACTGCTCGGCCAGACAGTCTGGGGAACTACAACAACAACAACAACAACTATTTGCATTCTATTTAACCTTTGCAATCAACCTTTCAATCATGATGCTGAACTGGTCAATGTCAAGTGGGCTGTATGTTCATTGATAGGCATATAAACATAAACACTCTTAAGGAGGAAGTTCAGTGTTGGTAAATCTGGAGTAACTGATTCCTCCAAACTATTCCAAGCAACAGAACACCATTATTTTTGTTCATATGGTCCTGTTTCCTGGCATACTTTGGAGGAATCATGGCACTCCAAATGTAACAAAAGTGATTAATTACCCCCTTAATTAACACCTTATGACAACTGTAACGGATTAGTCATACTGTAGTGTGATTTTACTACAGTACTGTTATCAATACAATGGATGTTTTATACAGCCGTCACATTTTCATCCATGTATTTTATTTCATCCTCCTCAGATCTTAGCCTAAAGTTTAATGGATTATAAATATTAAAAATGGTGCACGGTATCTCATATTATGCATTGTTACCAGAGCTCTCTATGTGAAATCATTCGGCAGACTGTACAGTTGGCCACAGGAGTTCTTACACAGTCTATATGGAAAAAGAGGTCATTATTCTGGAAATACGGCAATGAATGGTCTACCAAGTGACTCTGTGATTGCCAAACAACATACCTAATACAGTGTTGTATTGCAATCACGTAGTCTTACATTTTCTATATGTTGTAAACCCTCGAAAACAACTGTGTGTGTACGAATTCTTGTGGCCGACACTTTCCTTCCATCGTAGTTAATATCTTGGTAATAAAGAACAACACGTGTATGATTTTGCAGCACCTCTTAATAATAATTGAGGGGGTTGAATTAACATAAGGTGTTGTATGATTATATTTTGATATGATACTGATTTATTTGCACGATGGAAGGAAAGTGCTGGTGGATATTTGATTGTGGCTGTACCTACCAGTTTGAAGTTGCATGGAATAAGGTAAACATCATTTAGGGATGGTCGTTACATCCAAATTGTTCAGAATGACAAGGACACATGTGATTGTAGATATTTATTCCAACCACTGCAGAGCACAACCCTATGCAAACCTTCATCTGCTCTGTACTGCCTTTTTACTCATTTCTTCTAACATAACTTGACATAGCTTTCTGTTCTCCTCTCACCCAATTTCTGTGCATTTTTTATTTTATGTTTATACCTCAACCTCGGAACTGTAGGGTGTCAGTAGCCCATGACTCTTGCGAGGCCCCGAGATTATTGGGTGTCACACTAGATGAGACAGTGGAGCTTCGTGGTGATGTTGGTACCGTAGCTTCTCATCTGCCCTACTAGATGACCACACCTTATTTATACATGTCACTATACAGGAGACAAGAGGAGTTACACACACACACACTAGGTGAGACAGTGGAGCTTCGTGGTGATGTTGGTACCGTAGCTTCTTTTCTGTCCCACTAGATGACCACACCTTATTTATACATGTCACTATCAATATACACCTATAATTGGGTTGGTACTGGGTCTGTGCTGCCTTTCCACCCATTCATCTAAAATTACTAAACATAGCTTTCTGCTCTGCCCTGACCAAAGTTTCCTGAATTTCAATGTACAGTATTTCTAAGTTTCAGGTGGTTATCTGAAGAATGTGGCTTGTGTAGGAATCGAAATGTATGTAACAAGTTTCCAAAGAATTTTTCACTGGGTTATGTGTGCTGAAAACATTAACAAAAATAGTTGTACTGCAATAATGTTGCATCTTTTTCACCTTGGGTGGAATTAAGGCTCCTAGTTCACGGACATTAGCTAACTCTGCATTTATGCATTATTATTATTATTATGCCAAGGTACACAATAGATGAACCATAATTTAAAGTACGGTTGGCCACAAGAGTTCTTACACAGGCTATATATATGGAAAGAGAGGTCATTATTCTGGAAGTACTGTAATGAATGGTTTATCAAGTAATTCGATGACTGCAAAACAATAAACCCAATGATAATGTTGTATTGCAGTTACGTAGTCTTATATTTTCTATTATGTTGTAAACCTTTGAAAACAACAGTGTGTGTACAAATTCTTGTGGCCAATAGTACCTTGAATGTATTATATTAACAAGTCACAAACATTAACGTGATCATCTATACTGATGAGCAAAATTACAAGATAGTGTATTATGTAAAGGGTATCCATTTCATGAGCTGTTTGTCACTACAATATGTATTTTCTCTCAGGCAGGCTATAACTATATTTCAGATAATTAAGAAAATGAATGAAATATAATGAAATTGCCAATATTATATTCTTGTTCTTGTATTAAGTTGAAGATGATACAGCATAATCATGTAAATATAATAAGCTAAGACAAAAACTTTACATTTTTACCTAGCTCTACAGATTATAAATGCAGTACAGTAACTTAATTTGGATAAGCTAAATGCATTATACTGTACAGTACATTTAATTTTGTGTAACATCATATTCTGTAACACATATCAATTGAGTTTCTTGTACTGTATATGAATTTAGTATTGCTAAAAGATACAGGTTGATGCTAATGGATAATGAAGTTAGATTTCATTATATCCTTTAGAGTATGTAGTAACCTTTCACTTATCCATAAAATACATAAAATCTGGACAGCAGTACAGAACTGGTAACAATTTTAGAATAAATACTAATAAGCAATGAGAACCACCATTGACTTTTGGAAAGGCAAGTGTGGTCATATTTTTATGGTGACTTTGATATGCTACCATTGTAAAAAAAAAATTGGTGATCAAGTTTTCTCATAGTATATATGGGTTACTGTATTGAAGAGGCTTAAAATAACACCTCTGTTTAAGGTGGTAATTCTTTTTTGGTATATTGGAGTGCCTTGATTCCTCCAAAGTATGCTAGGAAACAGGACCAGAAGAGCAAAAATAATAGTGTTCTGTTGCTTGGAATAGTTTGGGGGATTCAATTTCTCCAGATTTACCAACACAAAACTTCCCCCTTAATTATCAACTGGTGTAATATTTTAGTACTGAATTAAGCACTTTGTACAGTAGAGCACAACTTTCACGGTTAATTGAGACCAAAAAATCGGCCTGTAACTTGAATCCTCTGAAGTTGGGGTTTTGACCTTATTGAAAATAAGAAATAGGGACCATGCCTACTAGAAAAAGACACCCTTACTGTAAATAAATTTCATGATATAGTACAATGAACATTTAAATAAGCACAGTGCAATATGGTACATCTATCTATCTATCTATAGCTCCGACGCCTCGTTCCCTCCGGGAACTCCCCTCAAGGGGGTGGCCACGGCAGAAGTGTCTCCAGTTCTCCCTGTTCCAACACTCCCTCCTTACTTGTTCAAGCCCTCCTCTGCCCCTCATGTTTCTCTCCTTTACATACTCTTCCACTCTGTTCTGCCATCTAACCGGAGGTCTGCCTCTCACACCAGGTCCTACAACTTCACTTCCATACACCTTCTTTACAAATTCCTCACCTTGCATTCTCTCCACATGTCCATACCATCTCAATGTATTACGTTTCACTCTCTCAACCACTCCACACTCAATACCAATTGCCTTCTCACTCATACCACATCTCTCATATACACTCTCATTACTTTCTCCATCCCATCTAGTAAGTCCACATGCTCCTCTCAAGTAACTCATTTCCACAGCACCTATTCTAGACTGATGCGCCCTACTCCATGTCCATGTCTCCGACGCATATGTCAGTGTTGGCAGGATTATACTATTTCGTAGTCCCCTTTTCACTTCCATACTCACACTTCTACCCTTCATAATCCTCCCCAGTGATCCTATGACCTGTCTACCCTTCACTGCTCTCTCCCTAATTTCTCCTTCCATACTTCCATGTTTACACATAACTGTACCCAGGTACTTAAACTCCTTCACTTCCTCCATCCTCTCGCCCCTCAGAGTTATCTCACACTTCGTCCCAGTTGGTACAGCCACTCTGTAAGGTGTAGCAAAGTCAATCACTTCAGTTTCTGCTCTTTCAAATACCATCACTTTACTTTTACCCACATTCACCTTCAGTTTCCTTCGTTTACACACAGACTGAAATTCGTCCACCACTCTCTGTAAATTCCTTTCATTCTCAGCCATCAGCACAGTGTCATCCGCAAACAAACTTGCCACCAGGGACCAATTTGCTTCATTCAGCCTCAACTTCACCCCCAGACCATTCACTTTGGCTTTCACCTCTCTCATACAACCATCCATATATATATTGAACAGCCATGGTGACATAACACACCCCTGTCTCAGCCCTACACTAATATTAAAACTCTCACTTAGATCACCCTCTACCCGTACACATGCTTTTGCATCTGCATAAAAAGCCTCAATGCCTTTCAGCAAAGGCCCCCCAACTCCATAAATTCTTAACACCTCTGTCATAGCTTTCCTATCAACTCTATCATATGCCTTCTCCAAGTCCATGAAGGCAGCATACAACTTCTTACCCTTCCCAATATACTTCTCCACTATTGATTTTAATGCAAATATCTGGTCCACACATCCTCTACCCTTTCTGAATCCTCCCTGCTCCTCACTAACTTTATTCCCTGTTACTTCCATCAGTCTTTCAGTCAGAACCTTCCCATACACCTTCCCCGGTACACTAAGGAGGCTTATTCCCCTATAGCTACCACACTCATCCTTACTTCCCTTCCCCTTATACAAAGGTACAATTATGGCTCTCCTCCAATCCTCTGGCACCTCTCTCTGCCTCCAGGCCAATGTACATATAAGCAACATCCACTTCACCACTACCTCCCCCCCACACTTTAACATTTCAGCAGTTATCCCATCCACCCCTGGTGCCTTTCCCATCTTCAACTTTCCTATTGCTTTCCTAATCTCTTCCCTTCCTAATTCTCCCTGTACATCCTGTCGTCTACCACCTGCCTCCATCCCCATGCATGTCACCACCGCCTCCCCTCCCGTCCCCCCACTCATCAACCAGTGGTACAGTACACCAATGATACACACACCCCCAGAAATTGATCCATTCAAGTTCCCAAGTGTCCCTGTGGTGAATCAAGCCTAGGGCCTATATGTGTTGGTAAGCCAACACACTACACATTAACTAAAGAAGTACTACTGTATTCCATTAGCCAAGGTTTGTAGTTGTGGGCTTGTGGCTTTTTACCCGGTAACTACATGGGTAGGGATAGCAAGTCTCAATGCTGCCTCTTGAACCACTCTTTCCATCACCGCTTTCCTGGTTACCAATGCTCTCCTCACAACCAGTGTTTCCATCACCATCACTCCTTTCCTCACATTACAAATGCCATAATTCCAGCAAATATGATGAGAAATTATCAAAATAGTAGCCTATGTTGCTGGGTCTGTAAACAATCCAAACTGAGTGAGCAATAGGTGCTAACTGTATTGTACTCAGTCAGCTAAGTGGTGCTGGCACTGCAGTGGCAGCAATGTGAAACTTTGCAGCAAAAGTGCCGGTTTTTAGTGCAAAACTTGAAATGTGAAATATTTGGTAGCTGCAGCAAAGGTGAGAACCGCGAAACCAGACGTCAAGAAAGTTGGTTCTCCACTGTACAATTGAAGTTTGAAGATTACAGTACAGTACTGTAATTGTTTGAATTACTGTATGTCAATCACTTCATCACTTGACTACCATAAGTTGATAAATGCAACTTTGTGGGATAGATTTAATGTATTTATTAAGACTGAGAGTAATTACACTACAGTATAATAATAGTTAATTTACACAACATGCCATATGGATGCCAGCTTTCATTAAAACTATAAACTGCACTACAAATTATCACCTTATTAACAGGTTCTTCACCCAGTTAGATAGTAAACCAAATATTTTTACCATACAGTACAGTAGTTATTCTTTTAAGGGGGTATATAGCACATTGCTTTGGGTGGTAAATCTGGAGCAAATGATTCCACCAAACTATTCCAGGCAACAGGATACCATTATTTTTCTTCATCTGGGTCTGTTTCCTGGCATTCTTTGGAGGAATCCAGGCACTCCAATCTTTGAAAAGTATACTCTCCCCTTAATGGTCGACCTATTAACTCTCCAGTAAGGGATCATTCATTGTCTGCTAAAGCCCTTTCCACACGAGAGGCAAAAAGACTGTGGGCAGACAGTGTTACCAATTTTGTGGGTGGGTGGCGGACTCAAGTGGTCAATGGCTGCCTGCCGGGGACTGTTTGATCTGGTAACAGTGGAAAAAAGCGAGAGAATTCCACTGTGTTGCCCGTGCCTGCCGTCTCTTTGCCTCTCTTGTGGAAGGGGCTTAAAAGTAATGGATCATTACTGTCATTTATGTGAAGAGGTTAAAAACAAATGTGGATAAAAATGTATATTTCAACACCAACAGTTATGGAAATAGATATGACTCCTGTTGTATTAAAATTTTGCCATACAACCTACTTATAACTGTAGATAATTTTAAGAAGATTAGAAGTGAAAGTTAGCTATCTACGGTATACCAGTGTTTTATATTCTTCAATAGAATAATACAGTACTCCCAGAAAATTTTCAAAGGTAGTACCATACTTAGAAATTAAATCATGTTCACCTTTTACCCTTGGTCTTGTGAATATCATGGTAAGCAATGATGTACAAATATGTTTGTAGCTTTAGTGTTTTATCACTTTGCAAGAAATGAATTTTATCTCCTCTCACTAGCTCACCAGTGATTTCAACTTGGGTTGAAAAATAAACACATTTGAAAGAATTTTGCCTTAAAATGTGCATTGAACTATAGGATTCAGTCTTTCTCACTGTTACTAGCCTCCTGTGATCATTCTATGGGTCAATTCCACAGTGGTATTTGTTTGTTAGCTTCCTAACCAACCACACTAGTTAGGCTTCATTATTTACCAAAAGCTGAGTAGCCTATCCACATTCACAAAATCTATCAAACAGTTAGATACAGTAATGATGATCACTGCATAGTTTACTCACCAAAATCATTAAATAATTCACCCATAAGTCATTTAAACAGCTAACATTCTTTTGTTTGTGTACTTACAAACCAATATGATTGACTGTGGAATTGACCCTTTATCTGGTAGTGTTATGTGAGTTGCAAGGTTGGTGTACTTAATCCTATATCATGTTAATTACCATCAACCTTAATTGCAGTCAGTATACCTGTCAGAGTAGCCAGATTATATTAGAATTTGTTTACAATTTTATGTAGATTAAATTCCAAATCTAAATTTCTGTTCCTGAAGTTGTATGACCAAGAAAAAATATTCTTGCAGATATTTTGCTCTATGCTCAACATACTGTAACAGTAATTTGAAATGTTTACTATTACTGTAATCAGGAAAAAACAAAAACAGATTATGTAATATCACAATGATTGCAAGAATGGTGAAGCTCTCTATCTTTCTATTAATTTATCAGTTTATCTTGCCTGCTTAAGTGAAGGAGTAAATAACAATGCTTTCAATTACTCTGCTGAACTGCCAGTTAACCCACCCAGTGTCAACTACATATATGTACAGCCACAATCAAATATCCACCGACACTTTCCTTCCATCGTGCAAATAAATTAGTATCATATCAAAATATAATCTTACAACACCTTACGTCAACTCAACCCCCTCAATTATTATTATGAGGTGCTGCAAAATCATACATGTGTTGTTCTTTATCTATCACCAAGATATTTACTACGATGGAAGGAAAATAAAAAAGTGTCGGTGAATATTTGCTTGTGGCTGTACTCCACCCAAGACTCACACTCCACCAACTAAACCAGTGGTTCCTAACTAGTATGTGCTCAAGCAATTGATGGTGCCACAAAATTCAGACAAAAATAAATAAATATAATCTTTATACAACTATTGTACAGTCGGCAGCATAAGTTCGCTTCATTTCCACCAGCCTGCATTAGCTATAGTGATGTTATAACACAATTTGAATGCAGAGATGACAGTTATAGTTCTCATATGGTAAATTAACCCAGGTTGTTAGGATAGAAACTGGTTCAGAATGCAACTATCTGGTCATATTAGCATTATTAGTAAAACTGAGGAATAGACCGTTACCTCTTGTGAATGATATGGGAGTTTCATTATCAGTACTTAGACCTGATACAAAGTTTGTGTTCCAAGCAACAAAAGCTGGTCACACATTCAGGAGAAATGTATTCATGTGCTTATTACTTGTACAGTATATTGAATATGCATCTGTCCTACTAATGTTACAATTACATCTTTTTGTTTTGCCATCCATTTTATCTTGTTCAAAACATCAAGGCAAAAAGATTAGTAATATCATTTTCAAATGATCCAGGGACAAAGATTTGCCACAGTGCTACTGATGAATATAAGCCTTTATTATATAAAATTCCTAACTTTAATTGATTAATTAATTTTGGTGTATTATTCAATAATATTTTGGTGTAATATTAATAGAAGGTTTGACAAGGGTGCCTTTAGTCAGAAAAGGTTGGGAATTACTGCACTAGACCATACTACTATTAAAAGTCAAACAACTTTGTCTTAGTTTCGGGATTGATTCCCAGATGAGTCAACTTGCTCGTATTTATTTACACAGTACAGTATTATATGATATTTCAGTGTCATATTTTCTAATGTTTTGTTTTCATTTTTCACTAATGCTTAAATTTTTTACTATAAACTACAGTACATCTAGTCTGACTGGTTAGAGAGAGAGAGAGACAGAGAGAGAGTGAGCGTGTGTGTGTGTGAAGCCAACCTCTCTCTAACATAAAATTCTCTATCCATCAAGTCCAATGTTGTTTGGGTCTTACTCTGGTATATTTCTTGCAAGCACTTATCATGTTCTACTCATACTTGCTCAACATTAGGTACAGCCACAATCAAATAACCGCCGACACTTTCCTTCCATCATGCAAGTAAATCAGTATCATATGGAAATATAGTCATACAACACCTTACGTCAACTCAACCCCCTCAATTATTATTATGTGGTGCTGCAAAATAATACACGTGTTGTTTTTCATTACCAAGATATTTACTCCGATAGAAGGAAAGTGTCGGTGGATATTTGATTGTGGCTGTACAGTAAGCAATATTACTATTATATTATCATAATTTGGAAGGAATCAATATTGGTAGCTCTGATTTTCCTTGTGGTTTAATTCAGCTTAGATTTGTGCTGTATACATACATACATCAGCTGTGGCATTATGACATCTTTCTCATACAAGAATCTCACCTTAACGAAACTCATAACTTCAGGATACTTATGAAATGCTACGTTTTTTGCTCTGTTTTAAATGTACAGTAATATGGTCTTAAATTTCTTCTCCAATCATAATAATCTTGTTTACTCCAGAAATGGACAATAACTACATCTATGTTGTGCAACGCCAAGTTCAAACTGATGCATAGAGAGGGCATACATTGGAATTCATTTGATGTGACTCGTATCTGAAGCTTCTATTTTCTTCTTGCTTACTGTCTCGCCTCTCTATCACCTTTTTCTGGCGCTATATGACCTCGCTGTTGTGGCGCCTAATATCAATCAATCAATCAATCAATCAATCGTATCTGAAGCTTTATTATTCCATAGACAACATGTATGTATGGTGTCTCAAGTACTGTAATACAGTAGGGTTTGGGACACCAATTTTGCAGCTCATAAGAAAGGAATGTATGATAAATATTACTCGGGTAATCTTTTTGACAGCAGGCAACATAACTGAAAAATTAATGACCAAAACTATGAACTTTTAATTAATATATAACTACTGTACAGTGACTGTTGGCTGCTACTGCATTAATCAACCTGTATCCTGTATAGCAACTACTTGTGGTACTGTATAATGTACAGTACAGTATTCAGATAATATGAAATGGTAGAAATATGTTTTACCAAGCTATGCTATAAATGTCTGACAGCCCACTGGTGTTTCAGAAGGATATTACCTACCCCTTCCTTGGGTTTCCTTGTAGTGAATATCAAACCCTACCCATTTGGATGGAAGGTGATTATGATAATGTTGCACCAAACAAGATATGAGAAAATTATTTTACTAATACAGTAGTACTAATATTACATACTGTACTTTACAGTGATTGATGAAATGAACTTTGAGTAGCCTAATGAAATATCAACACGTTGAACAGAATATTTAATTTCAAGATAGTAATGAGTACAGTATGTATTCTGACTTAAATTCAATGGAACTTTGAAATCATGAAATTTACATTTGATTTCCTGGCTGCCAGCCTTCAGGCTGATACATGTTGTCTTACTGTCAAATTGCTACCCGAGTTTATAGACCTATAGTTTCTGTCTGTCACTCTTTCAATCATTCATCTCTTGTATATAACAGAATATTATCATATGAAAAGCAACGTATGCATTCACTCATGTAAATACAAACTGTATCTGCATATATTGTACATTGACAAATTGAGACCAATACTAAACCATCCTGGTATCCCTAAGACAGACTTGTTACTGAGAAGGTAATGTTTGAGTGACTGTATTCACTCTTGTTATGTGTAATGCTGTGTGGTGATGTTTACCTATTGCCAGTTATACATGAGGTAATGTCCTCTGGTGACAACACGTCTTGTACAAGTTTGTAAAACTAGTGCTCTAGCCATGTTTATGATAGTAAAATGATGCTCTGCAGAGGTAGATAATATTTTACTCCTAGTCTATCAGACGTCATTCAAACTTTAACATATACATATAAATATATAAAGATATATCCATCATAAGCATATCAATGAACATTTTATGGCATCTAAAGCCAGTTGAATAAATTATATATTAGATATAGAACATTCTTTTTATTCATAATCTTCTGTAAATAATCTTTTGCCTTCCCATCAGCTAGAGAGGAAGTTTTTGCAATTTCTATGAGCAGTAAAGTATCTTTATTTTTAGTATAAATGAATAGACTATTACAGTATAGTAAGAAATTTACAGTAGGTATATTTTAGCCATTTTGATCTAGTGAATTATATTCTGTGATTTTAAAGTTGATATATATTTGAGACTTGCAAGTTTTGACAGCTGACAGAATCTGCATGAGATGTGGAGATGAAGAGCATCCTAGTTTCCATATAATGTTCATTTTGAATGTCGGCCTTAACTATCCTCAAGCAGCTGCTACATCTACTTGACATTTACCTAAATTTGAGGTATTTATTGGATTTCTATTGTATTGTATTTTTAAGCAGACAGGAACCACAAAATATAGTTGATCTGTGGGATGTGTTGCACTGGTTTCCCCATTTGTCAAAACTATATTTTGCAGCACCATTGGCATAACTCTAGATGTATAAAAACATTATATAAGAAAGAATAAGTTAATTTCTATTACATTTCATAGAATTTGTATGGCAATTGAATTAATTTAGAAAATAAATTAACATCAACAAATACTGTATACTAAGATACTGTACATTTGAATGTAAAAGACAATGAGATTATTTTCTCAGAAAAGATAGTTTTGTCTTGTCCAGAGCCAGTTTAAAGATGATGTGATGATTAATCTTTGTTGCAATAGGAGTCTGATTATTTTATATTTTAAACTACAATAACTGTTTTTGTTTGTAAAAGAGCGCTATTGCTGGGGATTCTCTCCAGCTTAATGGTCTCAGTGAGACTTCACTCAGTGAGGTTGTCGGTGGTTCCAGGGTCAAGTGCTCCAAGCTAGGCAAAGTAAAATAAATAGTTACTATAATTATATTAATTACATAATACAAAAATGATCTATAGGTTCTTAACTGATCAGTACCAGGATACTGTAAGTGATTTTCATTATGATAAACTTTAAACTACTTCAAAAAGCTTCTATAAAATAATGTATTCTCCTCAGTCACGTAATAATAATATAGCTAGTGTTATTTTTTGTGAAATACTTCCTCTTTCAGTAGGAATATCAATGCAATAATAGCAAAGAAATTTTGCATTAGGAATTTTTACCTCTAATCTTGAACTGACTGCAAAAGAAGCCTATTTGGAGCCTGTACGTTGACTGTGACTTCACTGAAACGATATACTTGTTATCTCTGAATAAAATATTTCTGGTTTACATTGTTTATTTATTAAGCACTTTTTAAGGAGAAGGTGATAGAGAGGTGAGACAGAAAGAACAAAGGAAAGGAGGGACAGGGAGATGATGATAGAGAGATGGGACAAGAAGAATGAAGGAAATAGGAAAGGGGGGACAGGGAGATGATGGTAGAGAGGTGGGGACAGAAAGAACTAAGGAAAGGAGGGACAGGGAGATGATGGTAGAGAGGTGGGGACAGAAAGAACTAAGGAAAGGTGGGACAGAAAGAACGAAGGAAATAGAAGAAAAGGAGGGACAAGGAGGAGATGGGACAAGAAGAACGAAGGAAAAGGCGGAGATGATAGAGAGATGGGACAAGAAGAATGAAGGAAAAGAGGGACAAGGAGGTGATAGAGAGGTGGGAACACCCCCACACACACACATACTATCCTTTTAACACAGGGTCAGTAAATCATTTAGTGTGTATGGTAATGATTAATAACACAAGCCTGGGAAAACTTTTAGTGGTCTTCAATGACTGTAAAATGAAAAGGTATATACTGTACAAGTATTTATTCATTGTATATCCTGGTTCTACTGTACCTTTTTATAATATATTTCAAAGCTACACTAATGTAAATCATAATATTCTTACATAATGATAGCGGAGTAAGATTATTATTATAAATATAAAAACCCTTTTGTTTGCTTCCATTGGATTAATTGAAGCCTTTGGAAAGGTGAATAGCCTACTCCGACTGAACATCATAATTATATCATTGTAATTCTCGTTATATTATTAGTGAAAGATGTACACTATAATTTGTATCCCCGCGACTTAAATTAAAATAAAAACAAATAAGAAGGGAACGCCGTTGGAAAGGCTAAAAAAAAGTCATTTATATCCCAATGTTGCCAGCCAGGTGCAGATAATTTTTTCTGTTTTAGGAAATTTTGAAATCCACGCTGGGAAATTATAATTATAAAGATTGTTCAAGAGTAAACAGGAAATTTTCTTCCAGGAGAAAATAATAAAAAAAAAAGACCGTCAATGTTCAAGAGTAAACAAACAGGGAATTATTGAGGTAAAAAAGAGAAATTCTAATAAAGGTGAAGTTAGGGAAATTTCGTCAAGCAGATCTGGCAACATTGACATTTGACACTCGGCTGTTAACATCTTAATTAATGGCTGCCTGTAAATTCCTGACGAGTGAAATAAAACCTAAAATTGTGTGTAAAATGAAGATCAAAGCAAGTCAAGGATCAAAGATGAAGGAAAACAATGACTGTGTAATTATATAAAGAGTTAATAAGAAGAAATTATGAAGACAACAATGAAGAAAATAAAGAAATGAAAACAAACACACCTGCTGCTGAACCAAAAAGCCCGTAAGTATGAAAACACACACACACACACACACTCTCTCTCTCTCTCTCTCTCTCTCTCTCTCTCTCTGTGGTAAATTTACAGAAGTACTGAGTTCACTATAATGTATATTTTAGTATCATTACCCACTATTTTGGACCATTCGAAGACACTTCATCTATGGTGTTTCTCTCGGAGATGCCCCGTTTTACAAACATAATTTGGAAATTTGTCTGACCTAACCTAACCTAGACCACAGCAGACTACCGGGACCTAACCTGGGCAAACTACCGGGACCTAACCTGAGCAAACTACTGGGATTTAACTGGTGTAAACTATCATAAACTGACCGGGGCAAATTCCCGGGACCTAGCCAGATGTGGTAACACTGCGCGGTCCTAGCCAAGAACACAGTACTTCTGTAATAATACCGTTATTTTGTCACAAATGCATAGTTTTTGTAATACAAGCACCCTTAAACAAATACATTTTCCTTAATCTGCGGTGTGTACAGCGGCCATATTGGTTTGAACGGCCAATCAGTGTGCTTGATTAATGCACCACAATTTCAACAGCCAATCAGTGTGCTTGATTAATGCACCTCTATTTCAACAGCCAATCAGTGTGCTTGATTAATTATAATGGCTTCCCTTTGTACCGAGTGTCTGTCTGTCCCTGAACGTATTCTTCAATACTGTTTTGAGAATAATGAAGCCAGTTTAGACTTTTAACATGTCCATGTATTTACCACCACTCTCAAATAAAAAGGTACTGTAATACCAATTTAAGATGGCCACCAAGTGTTTACATCGTCCGGGTAGACTTCTAAGGTTAACCCCTGGTAGTCTACCTCAGTTAGGTCCCGGTAGTTTACCGCGGTCCTGATTAGGTTAGGTTAGGTCATGTGAGGTCTACCTAATTCTATTTAATGGGTTGTAGTGTTTTTCAAACCAATCTGTAGTTCGTATCTGGTGAAAATGAGTGTTTTCAGAGATTGGGTTGGGGGAGGGATGGGGTGATATTTCCAAAAACACTAATTTGCAACGGATGTGAACAACAGATTCGTTAAAAACACACTATTAAACATAGCATTCTGAAAACCTTGAGTCGAAAGCACATTATGGACAAACGCTTGAATATTACCATTTCTTACCGTGGCCTCTCATTGTAGGTATTCCTTATTGACACAAGTTTTCTATATCTATCATTTCTTTTTCTGTGACACATTTGTAAACCATAATCATATCTCCTCTCTTTTGTCTCTCTTTCAATTTTGGTAATTTTAGGGTATTTATCTAGACTATTACCGTTTTGTAGCAGTGTTGCCAGATCCGGCTAGGTCCCAATATTTTGCCCCGGTCAGTTCCTGGTACTTTACCACGGTTATTTCCCGGTAGTTTGCGCAGGTTAGGTCCCGGTAGTCTGATGCGGTCTAGGTTAGGTAAGGTAAGGTCAGGTAAAGTCAGGCTAATTCCAAAAATCTCGGAAATGGAGCATATCCGAAGAAAATGCCATAGAAGAAAAGTGTCTTAGAATGTTATAAATTAGTGGGTAAAGAAGGTAAAAACATCGTAATACCAACCGGCATTATAGTAGATATTTACCTTTTTTTCTTTATAGTTTTCATAATTATAATAGGTCCTCATGTATTAGTTTTGCTCTTTTTATTGATTTCATATATGCTTTTTGTGTGTCTCATATATAATTATAGGTTACTTAAAAGTAATCCAAACTAATTGTTGCATCTCTCCTCCTTGCCAGATCTTAGTGGATGCCAGTACAACAATAAGTGTAATCCAATACCAGACCAAGTGTGACATATATACAATGACTGCAGAAATGTTCTTTCATTCACCATCATCATCATCACTTGGAAGACTTTTCATCTGGACTCCTCGGCCAACCTCACTACCAAGTATGAAATGTTTGTACAGTATAAGAATTACTTAGGCAATGTTGTAATCCTTTGAAATGCTGTATTATAATTTTTCACACTTTTTTTTGCCTTGTCTTTAATGTTAGTTGTTGAAGTTCCTCAAGCTGTCTGGCCGAGCAGCCCCGAGCTCCTGAGGAAGGCCATGGCCTGAACCGGGCTTTCCCACAGTGCCCTCAGAGAGTGTATGTTGTGTTGTTGGCTAGTGTGGTTGTGTACAGTCATGGTCAACAATAATCATCCACATATGGGTAACTCATACAATATGTCATCTAATATTTTCAAGTTCACATATAATGTAATCGTTTTAAGTGGTGCGTAGCTGCTTGTTGTAAATTAATAGATGGTACTTACCCTATTTATTGGAAAGTTTATTAGCTAAGGAACAGAGGGAAACCGTCAAACTCTTACCTGAGTTACCCATATATGGATGATTATTATTGACCCTGACTGTACATTGCAGTCTTACATAATGGTCCTGGAGTGGCAGCGTCTACGTCGTTGGACCACCCCATAGGGCTACCAAGGAAGGAAGCTATGGGGGCCAAACCGTCACAAAATCCCTCCGCCCCCAACAAGGAGATGAGAGTCCCTGGGAATAATTTGGGTCACCCGGACAATACCTCTTATATTGTTAGTAATAGCATAATATTATGTCTCGTGGCAGAAGTTATCTTGCAGGTAGAGGGAAGTTAGGGAATGTTATGATCAATTTTCATTTCATTGTAAATTTCTCAGATCCATATTAATGGGTAGAATCTGTTGTTGGTAAATTGGAAGGCTACTGATTCCTCCTAACTATACCAGGAAACAGATGCCCTCAATGGTACTGTTAGGGAATCTGTATTGTGATATAGTTTGGGGGAATCAGAGACCTTCCAATTCACCTACAAAAGAATCTCACTTTAATGGGAAAACCTCTTGTTGGTTAATTGGAAGGCTACAGATTTCTCCATCTGTTACCTTCTGTGTTTACTGTACCACCTCTTAATCACCTTCTACTGCAGGTGCCACATGACCTCGCTGTTGTGGCGCCTAATATCAATAAATCAATAAATCCAATTTACAAAACACAAACACTTGCTGCAGCCTCCACAAACCCACACCATCCACTCACTACATGGCAGAATACCCACACATGCCAAGGAACATCAAAACAACACCCAGTACACCATACCATACACAAATACTATCATCTCTTACACCCTGCCCACCCCATACCAGTCTCCAGAAACATATCCATACTCAAATTACTCACCAGTCCATCCAAACACTCAGCTGTTTGTATGACCTCCTGACATCCACCCATCTGAATCCTCTCTTCCACGTGAGGACAGAATCCACCTGGCCAAGCTGTGATGTGGCCACCACCCGGCCCTTCTAACATAATTATCACAAGAAGCTGGATGGAGCCATTGTGGATGTCTGTCCAGGATGTAACACAGCACTTCATTAAACACATTATGGAAGACTGCAATGTACACAAACACACTCACCAACAACACAATATACACTCTCTGAGGGCACTGTGGGAAAGCCTGGTTCAGGCCATGGCCTTCCGCAGGAACTCGGGGCTGCTTGGTCAGACAGCTTGAAGAACTTCATCAACAACAATTAAACAGAGGTGGTTCATATAAGATTAATAATTATATATGTTATAATGAACTGAACACTGATTAAAAGGTATATACTAATATAGTTCTATTTTTGCAGGAATATTCCCATATTGGTTTATTGCGGCTGTTTGGCTAGATGGTTGACTGGTTGGTTGGCTGGCTGGCTGGCTGGCTGGCTGGCTGGCTGGCTGGCTGGCTTGTTGGCTTACTCCTGGTGAGTGGGTTTTTCATAAATCTCTTCTCATTTTTTTACCACCCAAATTAATTAACATGTATTTTATTCTAAAGTATTCCCTTGATATAATATGATTAAATTTATCACATATATCCTTTTAATTTAACACAGGGTGAGTAAATCATGTATTTAGTGTGTTTGGTAATGTATAACACAAGCCAGGGAACATATTTGTGTGGTGTCCTTCAAGGAGTGTAAAATGAAGTGGTGATGGATACAAATATTTATTCCTTGTTTAAGTCCCTTCCAAACGAGAGGCAAACTGACGGCAGGCACGGGCAACCGAGTGGATTCTCTCACTTTTTACCCGTGTTACCATATCAACCAGTCCCCGGTACCCATTGGCCACTTGTGCCCGACACCTACCCACAAAATTGGTAACAGTGTCTGCGTGCCGTCTTTTGCCTCTCGTGTGGAAGGGGCTTTAGACAGCATGCCTCATAATAATTGTGATAGACGAGTTTTATATTTGTTCTGTAATAGTATTTGTGATGGCAACTTTCAAGCCCCAGCTCAGCCCCAAAATCAAATATTTCACTCACAATAGACATATATTCCCTTTCTCAGTTCTTTTACCATCCATAAATTAATTAGCTTGCATTTTGTACCATCCATTAATTAGCTTGCATTTTGTACCATTCATTCATTAATTACGCTGTATTTTATACCATTCATTCATTAATTACCTTGTATTTTATACCATCCATTAATTATTTAATTTATATTTTGTTACAGAGTTGTATGTGATTCATCCTTCCTTCCATGTACAACAACAACTCCAGACATCACTATAGGTGACTGTGAGTATTTGTGGAGTTATATTGTGTCATATTCAAGAACATTCATGGTGCAGCCACAATCAAATAACCACCGACACTTTCCTTCCATCATGCAAATAAATCAGTATCATATCAAAATATAATCATACAATAACACCTTATGTCAACTCAACCCCCTCAGTTATTATTATGAGGTGCTGCAAAATCATACATGTGTTGTTCTTTATTACCAAGATATTTACTATGATGGAAGGAAAGTGTCGGTGGATCTTTGACTGTGGCTGTACATACGATTGTGTGGTATTGATATGATGGCTCCATAGAAAGACAGTAAAATAGAGCCATCGGACCGGTATTACACCATACACAGATGTTCTTGCATACGACCTGTTGTTTTATCTGTGTGTGTGTGTTTGGTACAGTCATCCAAGAGTTTATATACTGTACAGTACAGTGTTAGTGGTAAATCTGGAGTAACTGATTCCTCCAAACTATTCCAAGTAACAGCAACAACAGGCCACCAGTATTTTTGTGAATGTGTTCCTTGACATACTTTGGAGGAATCAAGGCAATCCAGTGTACCAAAAGTATATATACTTTTTCTTAAGTACTTCTCGTTGTTTGCTTTTAAAGGGTACATTGGAGTGTCTTGATTCTTCTAAAGTATGTCAGGACACAGGACCATATGAACAAAAATAATTGTGTCCTGTTATTGCTTGGAATAGTTTGGAGGATTTATTTGCTCCAGATTTACCACCAACATTGTACTGTCCCCTTAATGTAGACTTCATACACAGTTCTGTTACCACCATGCATGTGATCATTTGTATCAGACTGTACAAATCACTTTCTATATGGTGGCTCACTTTGTGTTAAGGGGAAATTGTTTTGTTGGAAGGTCTGTGATTCCTCCAAACTATGCCACCACACAGATCCCTTAATTATTAGTACCATTGAGAGTGTCTGTTTTCTGGTAGAGTTAGGAGGAGTCAGTAGCCTTCCAGTTTACCAACAATAGAATCTCACCTTAAGATCAACCTAATTGCCCTGTATGATTTACATAATATAAAGTTTGTATGTATGTAGCTTGGATTTAGAAATGTATTGTACTCAACAAAAAAGGTTTAACACTTAATTAATCTGTCTGCTTTGTAGGTGTGTAGAGAGAGGAGAAGAGAACACAAGAGAAGAGGGCACAAGAAAAGAGATAGGAGGAGAGGACACAAGAGAAGAGAGAGAAGAAGAGAATAACACTACTATACTATAGTGTAATAAGAGGAAAAAAAATAAATTATTCATATATTGGTATGCTTTATTAGAACACCTATATCATAAACATATCATCCCACCAGGTGAATATGTGGATTAATTTATACCTGTAAGTGTGTAGGGATCAAGTAAAATTTATTGATGTTATTATAATACTGTGTGTGTGAGAGATACATATCACACACAGAGACGAGTATTATAATAACATCAGTGATAATCTAATACCTGTAAGGGTGTAGGGTTCAAGTGAAAATAATTGATGTTATTATAATACTGCGTGTGTGTGAGACAAATCACACACACACACACACACACACACAGTGGTATTATAACAACAGTAACATATTGTGTGTGTGAATAGAAAAATCACACACACACAGTAACTACATATAACACTCACAGAAACTAGTGATGCTTGTACCGTTGTTGTTGTTAATGATGGAAGGATGAACACTGTGAATAATGATGATTGTTAAGTCTCTTGTACAACTGCACTTCACAACAAATCTGTAACAAAATACAACCGAATTAATTTATGCATGGCACATAATACAAATGAATTATTACTTTACAATTACTGTACTGCAAGATATTACCAATTCTTTGACAAACATGGAGGAGAAGTGAGAGAAATGTAAGGAGGTGAAGGAAGGGTTGAGAAGGTGAGGGGAAGGAAGGGATGGGACGAGAAGGGGAAGATTCTGCCCTAGCCACACCACTGAAAGTACAAGCCAATCAGCCAGCCAGGTGTTATACATATCAGACAATAACTCTACAATATACAACACTTCCTTAAGGGGAGATTCTATTGTTGATGAACTGGTGGGAAACTGATTCCTCCAATAAAACTATACCATGAAACAGATCCACTATTAGTACCATTGAGGGAGTCTGTTTCCTGGCATCGGGTCGATTCCACAGTCATTCTTAGTGGTTTGTAAGCACGCAAACGAAAGAATGTTAGCCTTGTAAATGACTTATGGGTGAATTATTTAATGATTTCGTGAGTAAACTATGCAGTGATCATCATTATCTTACTACTGGATAGATTTTGTGAAAGTGGATACTCAGCTTTTGGAAGATAATGAAGCCTTACAAGTGTGGTTGGTTACGATGCTTACAAACAAATACCACTGTGGAATCGACCCATAGTTTGGAGGAATCACATACAGTACTTTCCTTTTCAACAACAATAGAAAATGTCTAACCAGTGAACCAAATCAATCCAAATATGAGTAAAGTACTGTTACATTACTGTACTTAAGGGGGTAATTCACTTTTGTTACATTGGAGTGCCTTGATTCCTCCAAAGTATGCCAGGAAACAGGACCAGATGGACAAAAATAATGGTTTTCTGTTGCTTGGAATAGTTTGGAGGATTCAGTTGCTCCAGATTTACCAACACAAAATTTCTCCCTTAAATAAATGAATGGGTCATATTCAATAACATTGGTGGTGTATACGATGGTGTGGTACCGGTACGATGACTCCATAGACAAACCAACAGAGTCAATGTACAGTTGGCAGTATAAGTTCGCTTCATTTCCACCTACATGCGGATGTATTAGGTATAGTGATGTTGTAATACAATTTTAATACAGATATAGTTCTCATATGGTAAATTACACATGTTGTTGGAATAAAAACTGGTTCAGAATGCAACTATCTGGTCATATTAGCAATATTAAGTATGGTACCGTACATGAGATGGACGCGAATTTATGCTGCCGGCTGTACCAGTACCACACCATCATCAACACCATCAATGTTCTTGTATATGGCCCAATGAATGAGTAAATAAATAAATAAATGAATTAATTACCGGTACTTCTATGAATAAATAAATGAAATACTTCTATAAATAAATGAATGAATAAATAAATGACCAGGTATGAGAGTGTTGTTATGTGTGATGATGTCCTTAAAAAAAAATGATCATCTCACCATTTAGTGATGTGAGTCAGTGAGTGATGAGGTGCCAATGTGATGTATGTATGTCTTGATAACTTCACAACACAACCTGCAATGCAACCAATGTAAATATAAGTCTTATATAACAACTTTACTACACAACAACAACAACCAAATTAAATGTTAGTGTTATATTATCAATTTCCATCAGCTCTTCATAACCACTTAATTTACTACACAACCTGCAATACAACCAATGTAAATGTTAAGTGTTATATATTTCAATTTCAATCAGCTCTTCATAACAACTTCACAACACAACCTGCAATACAACCAAATTAAATGTAAGTGTTGTATATTTCAATTTCACAATCAGCTCTTCACAACAACTTTACTACACAACCTGCAATACAACCAATGTAAATACATGTATAAGTGTTATGATTAAATTTCAATCAATTCTTTTCTTTTGTTAATAATAAATTCTCAACACTCTATCACCTAATGACATTTATTCTCCCTAATATGTATGACACTTGAAACTAAATACTGTAGACAGTACTGTTGTACAGTTGGCCACAGGAATTCTTACACAGTCTATAATGGAAAGAGAGATCATTATCCTGGAAGTACTATAATGGAAAGAGAGGTAATTATTCTGGAAGTACTATAATGGAAAGAGAGGTAATTATTCTGGAAGTACCATAATGGAAAGAGAGATAATTATTCTGGAAGTACCATAATGGAAAGAGAGGTAATTATTCTGGAAGTACCATAATGGAAAAAGAGGTAATTATTCTGGAAGTACCATAATGGAAAGAGAGATCATTATCCTGGAAGTACTATAATGGAAAGAGAGGTAATTATTCTGGAAGTACTATAATGGAAAGAGAGGTAATTATTCTGGAAGTACTATAATGGAAAGAGAGGTAATTATTCTGGAAGTACTGTAATGAATGGTCTACCAAGTGCCTCGGTGATTACAAAACAACAAACCTAATAATAATGTTGCATTGCAGTTACGTAGCATTACATGATCTATATGTTTTAAACCCTCGAAAACAACAGCGTGTGTATGAATTCTTGTGGCCAATAATACAATACAGCTTGGCATGGAACAAAGATGCATTATATTTATAGCATTATCATAATATTTTGTCCCATATAGATAAAATAATTAATCTAACCTGACAAATTAACCTAACCATTACTCATGGCAGGTGAAGGGTTGATAGCTTCCGAGAAAGTGTCGGAAAACGAGGGTGGCAAAACAGTGGTTTCTGATGAGGGTAGGGATGTGACAATAGTGGTAGGCAGAGACACCATATCCCCAGTGTTGTCATTACCCTTCTCTGATACAAATACTAAGGTGGTCAGGGTTGGTAATGATTGTGACAATAGTGGTAGGCAGACACACCATATCCCCAGTGTTGCCATTACCCTTCTCTCTTCTCTGATACTAAGGTGGTCAGGGTTGGTGATGATGTCTTTGTGGACAGTGGGTATGAAGACATGGGGTCAATTCCACAGTGGTACAGTATTTGTTTGTAAGCTTCCCAACCAACTACACCTGTAAGGCTTCATTATTTTCCAAAATATTTAAATTCTACTGTACCGTACAACAGGAAAGTTGTACAGTGCATACAGAAAATATTTACAAACCTCAACCTCTTCAACTCACTCCTATACAGTATACAGAAAATATTTACAAACCTCAACCTCTTCAACCCACTCCTATATACAGAAAATATTTACAAACCTCAACCTCTTCAACCCACTCCTATATACAGAAAATATTTACAAACCTCAACCTCTTCAACCCACTCCTATATACAGAAAATATTTACAAACCTCAACCTCTTCAACCCACTCCTATATACAGAAAATATTTACAAACCTCAACCTCTTCAACCCACTCCTATATACAGAAAATATTTACAAACCTCAACCTCTTCAACCCACTCCTATATACAGAAAATATTTACAAACCTCAACCTCTTCAACCCACTCCTATATACAGAAAATATTTACAAACCTCAACCTCTTCAACTCACTCCTACATAACATAAAACGGTAAATATTGAATGAATTACCGTTATTGGGTACGGTTTTTCTACCTTCATTACCCACTTATTTAGACCATTCTAAGACTATTTTCTTCTATGGCATTTTCTCCGCAAATGCCCCATTTCCAAGATAGGGCATATTCAAATGGGGCATTTTGAAATTAGCCTGACCTTATCTGACCTGACCTAACCTAACCTAGACCGCAACAGACTACCGGGACCTAACCTGGGCAGACTACCGGGACCTAACCTGGGCAAACTACCGGGAAATAACCGTGGTAAAGTACAGAAAATGACCGGGACAAAGTACTGGGACCTAGCCGGATCTGGCAACACTGCTACAAAACGGTAATTCTTTCAATAAATACCCATAAAACTTACATTCCCTGACCTTTAATTTATCAGTCAACTTTTCCACAATGATGAGGTAAGCCACTGCACTCGTCTCGTCCACATCTTTTCACACCTGGTACAGCCACAATCAAATATTCACCGACACTTTCCTTCCATCGTAGTAAATATCTTGGTATTAATGAACAACACGTGTATGATTTTGCAGCACCTCATAATAATAATAATAATAATTGAGGGGGTCGAGTTGACATAAGGTGTTGTTGTATTATTATATTTTGATATGATACTAATTTATTTACATGATGGAAGGAAAGTGTCGGTGGATATTAATGATGTCTGGAAAATACTGTAAAATACACCTGAACATTAATTATACACAAATATATACACAAATACACACATACTTATACACACACACTCACATACCATGATAAATTGGTGTATCAACGTCCAGATGAAGCAAAAATGTCGAGGTAAATAGCATTAAATAAACTCAAACAGTTGTATTTCACTCTCACCTCCCGCCCTCTTGTTGTTGTTGTTGTCAGTGTTGCCAGGTCTGCTTGTTGTTGATGTCAGTGTTGCCAGATCTGCTTGACGAAATTTCCTTAACTTCAACATCAGAATTTCCCTTATTACTCTTGAGATAGTCGCACATTTACCACCTTCTTCAATAATTCCCTATATACTCTTGAAGATAATCGTACATTTGATATTTCGTCTGGTAGAATTTTCCCCATTTACTCTTGAACAATCTTTATATAATTTTCCCATTGGTATCTCAAATATTCCATATCTATGTAAAATTCTCAATACTTGGCAAGAACTCCGTCCCGTTCTGCCAGTCCAGGATTTCCCCAGATAACTGTCCAAATTTCTCTAGATTGGTCACAGTTTCCCCATTATTATACAACATTGTATTAATATTTACTGGCTTTTTTCTATTGTTATTTTTGCTACTAATTAACATATGTAATACCGTATACTGTCCTAATCCCACAAATTACCGTAAAACTTTATTATGGGGCAGCTCAACGCTATGATGTTCCCTGTGGTTCAAGACAGTACAGGCACTTATGATATCTGTGTTCATTCTACCTCGCCAAGGGATCTCCAGCAGTTTCTTGACTCCTTCTCTGTGGCCTCCTCAGGCTCCTCTCACTGTGGCATTATTGTCTCTCCAGATAAGAGTAGAATATTCACCTGCCACTTTCCTCAAGCTTGGCCAGTGTTCACCATTGGAGGGACTGTCATTCCCAGAATCCCATGTGTTTCTAGTACGGCTACCTGGGCACACCAGTCAATATTTGGCTGATTGTCCCTGCCAGACCTCAAGACCATCCCATTGTCCAGGACTTATTGGGTCGTCTCCAGCGCCGACTTACACCACTTCAATGGCTCACTAACAACTCCTCGGGCATCTCCATCCCAGTAGCCAGGACCATCTATATTGCTTTTATTCGTTCAGTTGTTGATTACCTCTCCCCTGCTCTGATTCAACTTCTTAGAGCTACTCTGGAAACTTTAGAAACAATTCAGAATAGAGCAATGAGAATAATTCTCGGCTGTCCAATGTCGACCAGGATAGTGAACATGCAGCATGAGTTGCGTCTTCCCCCATTAGTCGAGAAAATTTATTCTAATGTTACTTGATTCACTGTCAACAACTTTCCCACATCTTTCACCCCATTACTCTCAGTTAGTCAGGACTTCTCTTAGACCAGTGGTTCTCAACCTGGGTGCCATGGACCCCAGGGGGTCCATGGCAAGAATTTAGGGGGGGAATGGCGGGTTGTCGCAAATTATACAATTCTTGCCATGGACAAAAAAAAAAAAAAAAAAAATTGCATCACTCTGTCCTGGCAGAAGACTTAAATAAAGCAAGTGTTCTCTTCATCAACATTTTCTTTTTATTTTAGTTAAACCTTTTTTTTATTGGCGGGGTGGGGTTTGGGAAAATATGCAGGGGAGCCACATGAATGTTGAGAATTCATGAAGGGGGGAATGGACTGAAAAAGGTTGAGAACCACTGTCTTAGACCAAACTCCCCTGTCCCTCCTATACTGCCTGCCGGACGTACTCTTATTAAGGTCTGTTTCTTCTATGCTCCGTAGTCTTAATATATAGATATAATGGTTGCAGACGTTCCCCCAGGGCCCCCTCCGTGGATGCTACCAACACCTGATGTGAGCTTCACACCTACTTCCAAGTCGGAACTGCCTTCACTACAGCGGCAGTTGGCTCTGGAACACATAGAAACAGTGATGTCCTCCATCACAGATCCATACTGCCTCTACACTGATGGCTCATTGCAGGTGGATGGTACAGCAGGTTGTGCCGTTTTCTCACTTGTATGGAGTCACCTCCAGGGGGCTGGGTTGGCCGTCGTCTCTGTAACCACTCTAGCTCAACATTGTGTGAACTGTATGCCATTCTGGATGCTGTTAGTCTTGTTTGTCAACGTGGAGTGAATGCTGCCATTTTTTACACTCTACTGTTGTTCAGCAGATTTTGTCGTTTTTGGCCACGTACTTATAAATTAGAAGTTTATGCCATTTGAGCTGGTAACATTTATTTGAGGAGGAATCAGAGTAGGTGGAACAAAGTAGAGGGACATGATGCAATCTATCACCTACAATGACACCTTCCCCACACAGTGTTACCATGTCAGATGACATAAACATTTGGGGACGTGGTGCTCTAATGTACCCTATGGATATTTATTGAAAGAATTACCGTTTTGTAGCAGTGTTGCCAGATCCGACTATGTCCCAGTATTTTGCCCCGGCGGTCATTTATTGTACATTACCACGGTTATTTCCCGGTAGTCTGCCCAGGTTAGGTCCCGGTAGTCTGCCCAGGTTAGGTCCAGGTAGTCTACTGCGGTTTAGGTTAGGTTAGGTACGGTCAGGCTAATTTCAAAATGCCCCATTTGAATATGACCTATCTTGGAAATTGGGCATTTGCGGAGGAAATGCCATAGAAGAAAATAGTCTTAGAATGGTCTAAATTAGTGGGTAATGAAGGTAGGGAAACCGTACGCAATAACGGTAATTCTTTCGATATTTACCCATTAGGGGCATATATATAAATTAAGGTCAAGAATGATTATACAGTAATTTACATTATATAATAAGAGGTTTCAATGGTGGTGGTACTGGATATATTGATCAAGTGTTCCTGTCAGAAAGATAGGAATCTGGTGTTCATGGTCAGTCCCTAGAACAGGACATGGCGAGTGACTCTTTGGCATATACTCTGAAGGGGGAAGTACAGTACGTGTTGGTAAATTTGGAGCAACTGATTCCTCCAAACTATTTCAAGCAACAGAATACCATTATTTTTGTTCATCAGGTCCTGCTTCTTGGCATATTTTGGAGGAATCATGATGGGATTCCAATGTAACAAAAGTAAATTACCTCCTTATAAGTGCACAAGATGTCCACACAAAAGGAAGCTACTTACTAATTTCCTTCACGTTTTCACTTGTGCTTATTCTTTCTTTCCTTACAAACTCATTTCCTAGTTCAGAAGAGAGAGGGCTACTTAATTAACATGATAATATACTACAATAATTCATTATGTGCGAGTGATGATACCTTACGTGTGTAGTGACCATTAGTAGTGGATGTAAACAAAAAAAATTTAAGTCGTTGACATGGATAAGAAGATTTCACATGTTAATTGCATAGATTGGTCGGAAGAGGAAACGAGAAGAGAAGTGCCTTTTAGATTAATGAATGTACAGTTGCCCACACATGAAGCTCATAGTGGGGCTCGTTACTTGTGAGGTAGTTACAAAGGGAAGGAAAGTGAACAAAATATGAAGTTTGTTGACATGCAGACAGTAAAATATTATTACTATCTGCCTGTCAGCAAACTATACCTTTTGCTCACTTTCCTTCCTGTGGTAGGTATACCTCACAAGTAGCGAGGCGTACCAGGAATTCTTACACAGGTTATATGTAAAGACAGGTCATTATTCTTAAAGTACAGCAATAAATGGTCTACCAAGTGACTAAAGTAGGCTAATTGCAGCACAACAAACCTAATATAATAATGTTGTATTGCAGTTACGTCGTCTTACATTTTCTATATGTTGTGAACCCTGGACACGAATTAATTCTTGGAGAGATAGATAGATAGATGGATAGAGAGAAAGGGAAATTTAGACAGACACAATGAGAGATAAAGAGAGATAGATAGAGAGAGAGAAAGTGAGATTTAGACAGACACAAAGAGAGACATATATAGAGTGTATGAAAGAAATATATACACATAAAATAGATATAAGCAAACATCCTGGAAGAAGGAGGAGAGATAAACACGTATTCAAGGATAGATAAGAAAGTTATTATCACTGACACTATTAGCTTACACTTCTCTGCTCAGAAAATCACTATATTAATGTTTGTTTCTAAATATGGTAAGTAGGAGTTCGAATTAATTATGTTTATACTCATTTTAACCACTTTCCATTTTACCATCCTAATAGGTTATGTAGGCCTATTTGGTTCTGTTTGTCTATATAATTTTGTTTCGTTGTTTTTCTATTTGTGTTTGTGTGTTTGTTAGCTATCATGTTTATAATGATTTAAGGGGGTATATAGCACATTATTTTGTGTGGTAAATCTGGAGCAAATGATTCCTCCAAACTAATTCAGGCAACAGGATAGCATTAATTATTTTCCTTCATTCTTTGTCTGTTTCCTGTAATACTTTGGAGGATATCAAGACGTTCCAATCTTTCAAAAGTATACTATCCCCTTAATTTTGAGTGAATGTGCGTATGTTTGATTATTAATACATGTGTACATACATACTGTTTAAGGACCCTGTGCTCGTGTATGATGATAAATAATTGGAGTCTTCTGATTCCTCCTGACCATTGCCACGAAACAATTAAGCTCCTTCCATACAGGTGGTGTTTCGTGGCAATATTTGAAGGACTCGTACGGTACATCTCCAAATTTGACTACATCACAGGGTCCTTAAGGTGTACTTCTTTTTTGGTACATTGGAGTGCCTTGATTCCTCCAAAGTATGCTA
>JAWQEG010002357.1:0-39846 GCA_033782935.1 Petrolisthes cinctipes | reverse complement strand
GAGTGAGGGAGGGAGGCAGCAGAAACAGCATTACCAGTCAGCAGCAGGTAAGACAAGACCAACCAGCTCAGACCAGACCACCTCCAGCCACCATGCTGACAACAACCCTCACGTCTCTCCTCCTCGCACTCCTTATAGGTTAGTGGATATGAAAGATTTTTGGCATTTTTACATACAGTATACACTATATTATACACTATATATTATTTACATGCACTCCCATATTTGTTATTGATTGGAAAACATTAATATTCAGCAGTAGATGCCTAACGGGACACAGAAGTCAAAATATTGGTGTCCTTTATACGAACATCTATACTTATTCTTATATTCCTGCCCTTTGTAAATGTCTTTGGTGTGTGGGTTTAAGCATCTGAGTGTAATTTCCTATCCATATGTTTGTGGAAATTGTACACACATATACATACATACATACATACACAGACAGACAAACAGACACACACATTCAAGTATGTTCTCGTGTTATAATTATGTCTTGTCATCTTGTGGTTTGTTTTTTTCGTTTTGTACTTCTCCACTTTCTGTAACTTTATATTTCCCGACCCACATCCAGGAAGGGAAGGTCTACACAAGTACCAATTCTATACATAACTAGATTTACAGTAAATAATGCATAGTGACTGAAAACCACATATATGTTGTATAAAAAGAAATGTCGTGGATGGACTTGAGATATGTCGCTTCTGTAGTATGAGGGAGAACTTGGAGAAATAATATATGTATGTCGGTCGTGAATGAGAGGTGATTTTGTACTTTATTTAATTAACCGTAGTCAGACTGAAGGAACACTCACATAATATTGGCCACAAGAATTCGTACACACATTATAGCTGTTGTTTTCGATGGTTTACAACATATAGAAAATGAGAGACTACATAACTGCAATACAACTTTATTATTATGTTTGTTGTTTTATAATTACTGAGTCAATTGGTAGATCGACCTCTCTTTCCATATAGCCTGTGTAAGATTTTCTGTGTCCAACTGTACGTCTCCATTACGACCACAAACATACTAATATATTCTCAAGGTTCACCATAACACCACCAGGGGGGCGATACAACTTGACACCTTGACCGTACAGACAGTAATTTACTTCTCTTAAAATTTATCTACGAAAATAATTAAGAAATGAATGTTACTGACTCCACCAAGCGATGCCAATCAAGAAACATACTATAACTACACTTGGCTGTACACGAATTCATGGACTAAACTGTACAATAACGATCAAAAGTACTGTCTCGGTTTAATGAAAGTGAGACATTTGAGTGAATCTTTGGCATCAATATTATAACGTGTCTGTGAGAGTTAAAGTAGGGGTAATAATATTCTTTTAATACATACATATATACATACACTGGAGTGCCTTGATTCCTCCAAAATATGCCAGGAAACAGGGATAGATTAACAAAAATAATGGTGGCCTGTTGCTTGGAATAGTTTGGAGGAGGAATGAGTAGCTCCAGATTTACCAATACTGTGCTACCTTTAACTGGTGAGAACTGGACGTGAGGGACATTTACAACTCTGGTTTTTGTTGGCTCAGGGTGACGTCGTTGCCAGTTCAGCGGTTTCTCCATGGCTGATGTAAAGTTAGAGGTTTTTCTATAATTTATAAATATTCGGTATACATTTATGAGAGAGAGTGAGAGAGAGAGAGAGTGTTAAGTGTGTGTGTGTTGTGTGAGTTAAGCGAGAGAGAGAGAGAGAGTGTGTGTGTGTGTGTATGTGTCATTTGTGGTCCCAGTGCACTTTGTAACATTTTTACAGTATATGTTAATAGCTGGTAACTGTGTCAAGTATATAGTTAATTATATCTGGTAACAGTGTCTAATATATTTAATTTTGTCTGGTAACTGTGTCAAGTATAGTTAATTATATCTGGTAACAGTGTCTAATATATTTAATTATGTCTGGTAATTGTGTCAAGTATAGTTAATTAGATCTGGTAACAGTGTCTACTATATTTAATTTTATCTGGTAACTGTGTCAAGTATAGTTAATTAGATCTGGTAACAGTGTCTACTATATTTAATTTTATCTGGTAACTGTGTCTAATATAGTTAATTTTATCTGGCTAATGTGTCAAATGTGGGTAACTGTTGTGCTTAGAGTTTATAATGAGGTAATTGTATCATTTTCGAGTAATTTTCTTAAGTATTTGTGTAATATGGTTAATTTTTGAGTAATTTTCTTAAGTAACTGTGTATATAATTCTGGGATACCAATGTGAGGTTTAAAGTAACTGTGTCATAACTATTCTCTCCACTACTACTACTACTACTACTATTACTACCACTACTATTACTACTACTATTACTATCACTACTACCACTACTACTACTACTACTACTATTACTATCACTACTACCATGACTACCATTACCCCCTGCATCCCTCCCACCACTACACTACCATAACTCCCACTAACACACTACCACCACTACCACCAACCACTACCATCACTACCACAAATGCCGGCCAGGTATTGAGTGAACCATCCAAGGAGTCTCAGTGAAAGTAAAATTAATGTAACGACACTACAACAACAACAACTACTACTACTTCTACTACTACTACTATTATTATACAACTACTACTATTACTACTACTAATACAAAAGCAACAACAAAAACAACAACAACAACTACTACTACTACTACTACTACTACTACTACTACTACTACTACTACTACTAATACAACAACAAATACTACTATTACTACTACTACTACTACTACTACTACTACTACTACTACTACTACTACTGCTACTGCTACTACTACTGCTACTACTACCACCTCATTTATCCAAAAAAAAAAATAAATACACCAGAAATTTACACAACTGGATATATTGTCTACAACTTATTAACAAACACTGGAAAGTAGGTGACACGTGTATATAAGATCATATGACTTAGAAGAGAATACTCACATTTTTACCTTGATATAAACACACGCATTCCTGTACCTATCCCTCCCATTCCCTCTACTGCATACTCTCTTCCTTTCTCCTTCTTTAATATTCCTCCTATTCCCTCTACTCCTTTCCTCCATACTCTCTTCCTTTCTCCTTCTTTAATATTCCTCCCATTCCCTCTACTCCTTTCCTCCATCCTCCCTTCCTTCCTCCTTCTTTAATATCCTTTCCCATTCTCTCTACTCCTTTCCTTCCTTCTTTCTCCCTCCTTTAATATCCATTCCCATTCTCTCTACTCCTTTCCTCCATCCTCCCTTCCTTCCTCCTTCTTTAATATCTCTTCCCATGCCCTCTACTCCTTTCCTTCCTTCTTTCCTACCCATCCCATTCTCTCTACTCCTTTCCTCTATCCTCCCTTCCTTCCTCCTCCTTCCCTGCTCCTTTCCTACCCTTCCCATTCCCACTCTCCCTCCTTCCCTACTCCTTTCCTACCCATCCCATTCCCTCTACTCCTTTCCTTCCTCCCTCCCATCCTCCTTCCCCACTCCTAAACCTGTTCGTGTCCTACATTTCTCTCCAATCCCCGCCGCATTCCTATATGAACCCGAAGGACATCAGACGAGACACTAGAGTGGGGGGTCCTGTTGTGGGGAGGTCCTATGTTGTGTGGGTCGTCTACTGTAGGTCATTATAGACAAGACATGCAGCCAAACATTGAGTTGTGGAGTGTGTATGTAGTGAGTGGTGTGTGCATATTGTACACATACACACACACACATACAGACACATATACATCTACAAACATGATTTACCACACACACATATACAGACACATACATCTACAAACATGATTTACCACACACACATAATTATACAGACACATACATCTACAAACATGCTTCAACACACACATACACACACTAAACCACATACATCTACAAACATTCTTTACCACACACACACAGCTACAAACATGCCTAACACACAAACACAGACACACACATACTTACATAACCAGACAATCCACACATACACACACACACACACACACACAATCCCAACACTCACTTTCACTTCACTCAATCCCTGCACACTCCTCCCCCCTCCTCCTTCCCTCACTCCTCCTTTATGACAAGCCAACCCACCCTCCCTCTTTCCTATATATAAGTTTCAACCCAGCACGCCTTAAACAAGAGTGGGAAGGGTTGGAATTTGTGGTTGTAGTATTCCTTAGTGAAGGGTTTTAGTTCTGTAGTGTACTATGAGAGATTACACACACACACACACACACACACACACACAGCTACAAAACATGCTTAACCACACACACACACACACACACACAGCTACAAAACATGCTTAACCACACACACATACACACACAGCTACAAAACATGATTAACCACACACACAGCTACAAAACATGCTTAACCACACACACACACACACACACACACACAAATCCCCATAACACAAAAAGTAATTTAATACGATTATACACACAAAAACATATAAATAATAGACCTCTTTTTGTGTTGTCACCCCCATATGTGTGTCATAGCTTCATGATGACCTCAACGGACTCAATTATATATTCACCTATTTGGAATCAGGTCGTGTTGGGGATGGGAAGGAGAGTAGGAAGAAGGGAGGGGGAGAAGATAGAGGTGTGGAGTGGGAAGAAGTGGAGACAGGGAGTGAGAAGTGGAGACAGGGAGTGAGAAGTGGAGACAGGGAGTGAGAAGAAGAGGGAAGGAGAGTGAGAAGAAGGGGGAGAAGATAGAGGTGTGGAGTATGAAGAAGTGGAGACAGTGAGTGAGAAGAAGTGGGGTGGGGAGTGAGAAGAAGTGGAGACGTGAAGTGAGGAGAAGAGGGAAGGAGAGTGAGAAGAAGAGGGAAGGAGAGTGAGAAGAAGTGGGGACGTGAAGTGAGAAGAAGAGGGAAGGAGAGTGAGAAGAAGAGGGAAGGAGAGTGAGAAGAAGTGGGGAGTAGGAAGAAAAGGGGAATGGGAGGTGTGACATTAGCCTTCGTATCTAGAGCAGGTGACCCCAAATTGAACCTGCTTTGTGGTGGTAGTAGTGAATGTCAAGATGGTGATGGTGGTGGTGGTGACAGTGTGTGTGTGTGTGTGTGTGTGTGTGTGTGTAGGGAGGGAGGGAAAATAGAAGAGTAAAGAGGAGTAATATGAAGGACACACACACACACAGAGTTACGTATAATGATAATAATGGCGGAAGAGACAGCAACGAGGAAGAAGGGTTTACTCAACCTTCATCCTACACCTCGTTTACCTCAGTTATTTCCCACCACCACTAATTTCTGGACCCCTTCCCCTTCCCCCTATTCCTCTCTTACCCCCTCCACTTCATCTTCCAATCTCTCTCTTTCTTATCCCATCGCATCCTCCCCCCCCCCCACACACACACTCCCACACACTTTTCTGGCCCCTTCCCCTTCCCTTAATTCCTATCTTTTCTCTTCTCCCCATCCCATCTTTTCCCACCTATAACCACACCCACACACTTTTTTTCCTTCTTATCTACTCCCTACCTCTTCTTCCTCATCCTATCCTCCCTATCTCCTCTTTACCCTTCCCTACTCATCCTTCCATCCTATCTCTTCCCGGTCCCTTCTCATTCTACCTATCCTATCTCTTCCTTAACCCTTCCTATACTCATCCTTCCCATCTTATCTCTTTCCTGTCCTTCCTCATTCTATCCTCCTATTTCTTCCTTAACCCTCCCTATACTCATCCTTTCCTTCTTGCCTCTTCCCCACCCTCACTCATCCTTCCCTTCTTGCCTATTCCCCACCCTCAGTCATCCTTCCCTTCTTACTTCTTCCCCACCCTCACTCATCCTTCCCTTCTTGCCTCTTCCCCACCCTCACTCATCCTATCCTTATCATTTTCATCTCCTCCCAATTCTCTATCCATCCTCTCCATCTTTCCATTCCTCCTCCTTCCCGGCCATCATTGTTCTTGCGACCCCACCATCCCCACCCTATCCCCATTCCTCATCCTCAGTAACGGTGGATGAGGTCACACGAGGTCACACAAAACAGGTCACGACACGTAGATGATGTTGCCAACTTAGAAGTGTGTGTGTGTGTGTGTGTGTGTGTGTGTGTGTGTGTGTGTGTGTGTTATTATTTTCACTGACGCTGATGTGTGAAAAAGTTGTCATGTGGAAATGTAATGTGGAAATGAGAATGTGTTAAATGATGATTTTTGTGAATATTATTATCATTATTAAGTGAGTATGAAAGTAAGGAAGGAGGAAAGAGGAAAAAGAATACAAAGGAAGGAATGAAGGAAGGAGGAAAGAAGATGACGCAAGAAAACAAGAGGATGGAAAGAAGGAATGAGAAAATTGAGTAAAGGAAAGACTTAGGTAATGAAAAGAATGAAGGAAGCAGGTCAGAGAAGATGCAAGGAGAGAATAGAAAGGAAGGGTAGGAGAGGAAGGTATTGTAGGTGATGGGAGGAAGGTGTGTAAGGGAGGAAATGGAGGGAAGGAACAACGAAAGAAGGAAGGAAGAAGGTAGGAAAAGAAAGGCGAGAGAGAAAGAAAGAATAATTCAGAAAACCAAAAGGGAATGAGGAGAAAAAAGAGAGAGGAAAGAAGAAAGTTAAAAAAAAAGAAGGAAGATGGCAGAAAACAAACAGAAAACCTCAGTGTTAATAATAATAATAAAAAAAAAGGATATGTTTCATGGTATATTTTGGAGGAATCAATAGCCTTCCAGTTTGTCAAAAAAAAATATTAAAAGAAAAAGTATATATATATTCTTGTCGTTGGAAAAATGAGAATAAAAGACATGCGAAATAGGAGAAGAAAAAGAGAGAATGAGGAGGTCAGTAAGGGTGAAGGAGAGGCCTGGGGAGAAAGGTGGCATACTGGTTTAGCTTTCTGGTGGTGGTAGAGAGAGAGAGAGAGAGAGAGAGAGAGAGAGAGAGAGAGAGAGAGAGAGAGAGGAACAAGACTGAGAAAAGTAAAAAAGAGAAGAGAGAGAGAGAGAGAGAGAGAGAGAAACAAGACTGAGAAAAGTAAAATAGAGAAAGAGAGACAAGACTGAAAAATGAAGAAAGAGAGAAACATGACTGAGAGTGTAGCAGTGAATTGGTGATTTCAACGCTCCAACAGATAGTGAGCAATGGAGGGGGCAACGGGAGACTTCAACGCAACACAGATAGTAATCCAACTTACAGTATATTATTTTTTATTCACTCATTGTCCTTCCTCTCCCTCACACACACACACACACACATCATGTTTGGCCTCGTGTTGATATATGTATGTATGTATGCATGTATGTATGTATGTATCTATCTATCTGTTTATTTATCCAACTTTCCATCCATCTATCCATTTATCTATTTATCCATTCATCCATTGATCTATCAATTTCTTCTTCTTCCACCTCCTCCCCTCCTCCTTGTCCTTTATCTATCCTTTCCTTCAACACGTAGTCTAGATTAACGTAGATAAAAAGGTAACCTCGTAAAATGCCACTATTATGGGCCTCCTGTTGCCTGTACTTCCTTTGTATTCCTTTGTATTCTCTTCCTCCCCCTCCTCCTTCTCCTCACTCCTCCTTCTCCTCACCCTCCTCCTCCTTCTCCTCACTCCTCCACCTTCTCCTCACTCCTCCTCCACCTCCTCCTCCTCCTCCTCCTCCTCCTCACCACAAAATCCCCGGGGAAACACAAACACCTTCCACTTGTGATTTACGGACCAACTCGACTTGACACTTACAAAAAAGACAAACAAACAAACAAAAATAAACAAATAAATAACAAAAAAACTAGATATATAAATAAATAAAAACACACAAATGAAATGCCAAGAGTCAAAGTCAACAATAAAAAAAATATATAAGTATACAAAAAAAAAAAAAAAAAAAAAAAAGAACGCCACAAAGAGTCCAAGTCACGTGGTAATTGTTACGATACAATCTGGTTGAGTAATAACATATATATAAACTATTATTGTTATTTATCATCTGTTACCTGAGTGGCTTAAACAATCACACACATGTTATTTTTACTGTTACTGTTTTTGTTGTTGTTGTAGTTGTTGTTGTTGTAATTGTAGTTGTTGTTGTTTTTGTTGTTGCTGTTGAAGTTGTAGTTGTTGTTGTTGTTGTTGTTGTTGTTGTTGTTTGTTTGTTTCTCGTCATAATCACATGGCTGTTATTTTTTCCTTATGATGTTATGGTGAAATTATATTAGTGATGTTTATTTACCTTATTTACACTTAATAAGCCTTTTAAAATCACACAGATGACAGTACAAATTATCACTGCTGAATCTAGTCGTAAAATATTTGACACATACACACATATACACTTACACTCACACACACACACACACACACACACACACACTCTCTCTCTCTCTCTCTCTCTCTCTCTCTCTCTCTCTCTCTCTCTCTCTCTCTCTCTTTGCAATATCGTTCGTCATGACTTGTGTAAAATAACCTTGGCCGCCTCTCACTCCACTCATGTCTTCAATCTTTTAGGGAATTTTAGATCATAATAACTTTGGTTTAAGATATAACACTAGAAATTTGAATAACGAAAGTCGGGTCACGGGTCGGGTCGGGTTACATTAGATTGGGTCGAGTTAGGTGCGGTCAGGTGAGGTCGGGTCAGGTTAGGTCAAAACATCTTGTATTATTTAGTGTGACATTCTAAAGTAATTATACAAAATAATATTTCTTAGTAAACTTATAATATTCAGTGAGATGTTATAAGTTTGGATAGACAGACAGTCAGACAAAAAGACAGGGCAGATAGATAGAGAACAAACAGACAGATAGACAAACAGAGACAGACAGACGGTAAGCATAGATACAGACATACAAGCAGACAGACAGACAGGCAAGCAGACAGACAGACAGATATACGGACGGCAAGCATAGAGACAGACAGACAGACAGACAAGCAGACAGACAGACAGACAGGGAGGGAGGGACGGAGTGAGTGAGTGAGTGAGGCTCGAGTCCCGTTACAAACAGAGGCAGGGAGCAGAGTTTAGTTTTTGTGGTGGTGAGGGAGTGGGGTGGGAGGGAGATAGTGGGTGACCTTGGTAGTGGAACCTTCTCTCTCTCTCTCTCTCTCTCTCTCTCTCTCTCTCTCTCTCTCAATAGAATGGAAAGATGAAGAATAAGAGAGATGGATAAAGCTAGAGAACAGAGAAGTGAATGAAGAAGAAATGAAGATAGGAGAAGATACAACGATATAAGAAAATGAAAATGAAATAATTGGATAAGAAACATATGGAAGGGAAGAGATGGAAAGAAAGGGAGAAAAGGGTTAAAAGAGAAAGGAAAATTTAAGATATAGGGGAAGGGAGTATGGGGAAGGGATGAAGGAAAAAGGAGAAATGGGAAGAAAGGGAAGACATGAGAAAAATAGAAAGGGAATAAGGAAGGAAAAGATATGAAGGAAAAGGGGAAGGGGAGTAGACAGACAGCACCAAGAGAGAGAGAGAGAGAGAGAGAGAGAGAGAGAGAGAGAGAGAGAGAGAGAGAGAGAGTCAGTCAAGAGAGTTAAGAGTGAAAGTGAGAGTTATATGAAAGGAGAAAGTTACAGCCAGCCAGCCAACCAGCCAGGTAAGAAGGTAGGTAGGTAGGTAGGATTGGAGGTAGGAAGGTAAGGAGGTAGGTAGGGAGGGAGGTAGGGAGGAAGGGAGGGAGGTAGGGGTGGCTGGTTGGTTGTCTAGCTGGAGATCTATACACACACACACACACACACATACACACACACCATTCTTACTTCACCAAACCCCAGGCCATCACTACCATCAATCCACCCATACGATGTCTCACCTACACTGTCACTGAAAAGATGAAAATTATAATAAGAGTTTCAATAATAATAATAATAATAATAATAATAATAATAATAATGATAATAATAATAATAATAATAATGATGATGATAATGCCTGTAGTAATAGGTATAATAATAATAATAGTAATAATAAATATCATAATTGGAAGGTGTTGCGAGACATTTGAGTGTGACTGTACAGAAAGCAAGACTATGTACAGTCACGCACAATAGTTCTGCAACACCTGAGAATGAAAAGGCCTCGAAAAATTGTAAAACGAAACAGTAAGTGTCAGTAATATTGGTTCATAAGATTCGCTCGCTTTCATTCCCCTTATGCAGGACTTTTGATCGTGACTGTACATTGTCGCCGAGTAAAAATAAAAATTAAAAACATAAAGAAAAAGTACCCCATCATCGATACTGCCTCCTACTTGTCTGCCTGCCTGTGTGTGTGTGTGCCCTCTAGCGGTGTGTGGCCTGTTGCTGGAAAGTCCGTCCACCTCACCACCACTACAACACACACACACACACACACAAAATATATCCCTTTATATAAACACACACACAGAGAAAATATATCTTCTCACTCACACAAATACACACAGAAAATATATCTTAATTCTCACTCACACAAATACACACACAAAATATATAGCCCCTCCCCCCCCACACACACACACACATCAGCAAGTACCTCTTTTCTGAGATCCGGCACTTGCAAGACACGACCCCTCAAACTTGATATGAGTTCATGTGTTGTTCATCTTACTTACGGGACAACTGGAAGCTGCTACCCTCCCACTCCTTGATGCCCTTGTATTCCACCACTACCCTGCTCCTCTTCCTTCTTCTCCCTCCCTGTTCCTCCTTTCCTGCCCTTCCTATACCCTGTTTTCTCTTCCCCTGCCTCCTCCTTGTACTCCTCTACTACTCAACTCCTCTTCCTTCTTCTCCCTCCCTGTTCCTCCTTTCCTGCCCTTCCTATACCCTGTTTTCTCTGTTTCCCCTGCCTCCTCCTTGTACTCCTCTACTACCCTACTCCTCTTCCTTCTTCTCCCTCCCTGTTCCTCCTCTACCCTGTTTTCTCTTCCCCTGCCTCCTCCTTGTACCCCTCTACTACCCTGCTTCTTCTCCCCCCTGCTCCTTCTTTCCCTGTCTTTCCTCTACCCTGTTTTCTTCCTCCCCTGCCCATTTGTACCCATCCTCCAACCTGCTCCTCTTCCCCATCCTTTCTCACCCTGTCCGTCCCTCCCCTGCCAAACCTGTGCTCTTCCTTGAACCCCTGCTCTGTCCTGTCCTGCCCTGCCCTATCTTGCCCCACCTGTCCTCTTCCTTGTCCCCCTTCTCTGCCCTGCCCTGCCATGTACTCTTTCGCCCTCTAACTCCCTCCCAATGACACACCCTCAACAAGCATAGCGTCCGCCTTGGCATTTGACCAGACCAGGAAGACGAGAAGAGATTATATATACCGTAAAACCCTTGATAATATTTTCCTCGGAGGCCAGGCTTGATTTTAAGGGGAAATTCTATTGCTTGGATTTTGTGAGGCTACTGATTTCTCCTAACTATGCTAAAGAAACGGTCTACTACCACTTGCATATACTGAAGAACATTTAGTTTGACTTCTAACATGTTGTGGTCTTTTGTTACCAGCTAGTGTGTGGTTTGACTGAAATATTTTTGTTTACCTATGGCTTGTGTGTATGTGTGTGTGTGTGTGTGTGTGTGTGTGTGTGTGTGAGTTATTATCGCTGTGTGTATGTTATTTATACTACTACGTGGCGTTTGTATTCTTCTGTTGGTCTGTCTGTTTATGGGGCTGACAATTGGTTCACATGGGTTGTTCACTGTATATATTGTAAAGGTGTAAGTGAAGCTGTAACGTACCAAAACAACCTCAAACTAAACTTTCTCGAGACAAAAAAACACAGCACAATGGAACTGCAGAACTGACCAAAAGATGATAAAAAAAATCCACTTCTTGGACTTTTATAGCGAAAAAATGTATATATGTTCTTGTTTGGGATCAATTCAGTGTGTGTGTATATGTGTGTGTGTATATATATATGTGTGTGTGTGTGTGTGTATGAGTGTGTGTGTGTGTGTGTGTGTTTTCCACGGGGATATATTTGTATAACTGCATTTACCGGTAATAATCTTTTTAACCTCTCTCTTACCTGTTTTGTGCTATATAAGGGTAAATGTAAATATTCTAACGCTTTGAGGGTTAAACAAATAAAAACGGGACCTCGGTAAGTGCAAGGAGCCTAGGCACGTTATGGGTCAGAATACAGGAACAAGAAGTGACAGCGAAGATCAAGGATATATACTATTATTACTGTTTTTATATATATTTTTTTTCTCTCTCTCGTGTTCTTTTTAATACCGGAAGGAGTAAGTTTCAGGAAATTATTAGTGGTCGAATATACAATCACACGAATGGGTCGATGGATGGATGAAGGGATGGATGGATGGATGAAGGGATGGATGGATGGATGGATGGATGGATGGATGAATGGATGGATGGATGGATGGATGAATGGATGGATGGATGAATGGATGGATGGATGGATGGATGGATGAAGGGATGGATGGATGAATGGATGGATGGATGGATGGATGGATGAATGGATGGATGGATGAATGGATGGATGGATGAATGGATGGATGGATGAAGGGATGGATGAAGGGATGGATGGATGGATGGATGGATGGATGGATGAATGGATGGATGGATGGATGGATGGATGAAGGGATGGATGGATGGATGGATGGATGGATGGATGGATGGATGAAGGGATGGATGGATGAATGGATGGATGGATGGATGAATGGATGGATAGATGGATGAATGGATGGATGGATGGATGGATGGATGAAGGGATGGATGGATGGATGGATGGATGAATGGATGGATGGATGGATGGATGCTTGCTTGTGTTTGAGGAGTAACATATTTTCATCATTTTGAAGGATATTGCTTCCTCCAAACTCATGTAGAGAAACACACCTAATCTGATAAATTTATAGTAGCCTGTTTCTTGGAGTAGTTTGGAGTAATCAGAGATGCTTCAAACTTGACAACTCCACAGTATTTCATGAAGAAGTGAGTTGGGAGTGGATAGTGGTGAGGGAGTGGATAGTGGATAGTGGTGAGGGAGTGGATAGTGGATAGTGGTGAGGGAGTGGATAGAGGTGAGGAAGGTGAAGTGTAGTAAGGAACGGGGATTGGGGAGGGGGTTAGGAAGGAGAGGGGGGAAGTAGGAAGGAGAAGGAGGGAAGAGGAAGGAGAGGGGGGAAGTAGGAAGGAGAAGGAGGGGAGAGGAAGGAGAGGGGGGAAGTAGGAAGGAGGAGGAGGGGAGAGGAAGTAGGGAGGGAGTTAATTAAAGAGGGAGAGTGAAGGGAGGAGAAGGAAAGGAGGGAGGAGGTTAGAAATGAGGGAAGGAGAAGTAGGGTAGGGTGGAATAGGTTGGGTCAGAGTGGGGGGGTGGGGGTGGGTCGGTCAGAGAAGAAGGTGGGGCCATAGAACGTTGGTCAGGGGTGTGTGTGTCGGGGGGTGGGGGGGAGGTTTTATAGGGGTACGAGCATTGCAGGGGGCAGGGAGGGACTACATAGGGGGTAGGGCAGTGGCAGGGAGGTTGGGTCAGAATGGGGGAGGGGGAGGCTTCATAAGGGTACGAGTAAGGGAGGGAGTAGGGAGGGCCAGTAGAGGGTGTGGGGTAGGAAGGGAGAATGAGTAGAGGAAGGGGTAGGTAGAAAGGTGCAGGGGGGGGGGAGGGGGCAATAAGAAGGTTGGCTCAGAAGAGGGAGGGGATAGGGAGGCGGTAGGTAGGTAGAGAGAGAGATGTGGGGGTTGTCATAAGAAGGTTGGTAGGTCAGTATGGAAAGGTCAAGTCTTGTGGTGTGTACAGTATGCAACCTTGGAGTGGCTTTATTAGACCTTTTCTTGTTGTTGTGGCTGAACCGGAGGAACTCACTATATTATACCCATTCCTCCAAACTATGCCACGAAAAAAACAACCTCGGTGTTACTTATGGGGGATCGATCATCGGTTTCGTGGCATAGTAGTTTGGGGAGTGTAAGTAGCCCTTCAAATGTCCCACATAGTATTACCTACTTCGAGGCTTGCTTTGGCGAATTGGATCGAGGGGACGACTACTGATTCCTCCACACAACACAAGGAAACACACTGTCCAGGCATACGTACAGTGGTGGGATCTGTTTCGTAGCACAGTTTGGAGGAATCAGTATCATGCCCTCCCCCCCCTATGACAGATGACCCACTTCTATACGACATTACAACCTTCGTGGACCTGGGGACAAAAACCAACCAAACCATATCGTCCGAGGAGTGAATGTCGCCTCGTCCATATATATACAACCAACAAACCAACCCTCTCCATAAGAAACCTTTTAAAACACTCGTACGGTATGGAGAACTCAAGGACGGGTTTTTCATTTTATAGTCCAACCTTTCCTGACTGACAACACGCACACACACACACACACACACACACATAAAAATCATAATAAAAAGGATCAGACTTGTACCGTGAAGTGGGGGAACCTGATTCGGCCCCCTTATGTAGCCTCTCAAATAACTGGATTATATACATACGGGGCTTATGTATGTATGTTGCCTGATGCGATGTTCTGTATGTATTATAAGTTTCACTAATATTTATGTGGCGTGATATTGTGTTGTGATGTATTGATGTTTTGCCCTCAATCAGGTAACATACTTGTATATATATCTTAAGCTGAACTATTATGTATGATGCGTGATGTATATTAGAAGTTGTATTATAATATGTTCGATGTTGTGTTGTGAAGTGTTGCGTGTTTTGCCCATAATAAGCTAACATGTTGTTGTTGTTGTTGTGTGTTACAGGAGTGAGTGAGGGTCAGGACTTCACGTGTCCCAGCGCCGAGGGGCAGTTTGCATCAGACCAAAACTGCAGGACTTTCTATCAGGTAAATATATATATATATATATATCTTTCTATCTGTCTATCTATCTGTTTATACGACTGGATGACGAGGGGATAAGCAAATAAATGTACTAGGCCAGAAAGACCTTGTACCACAAAAGAGAAAGAGAGAGAGACGAGGGACATTAACCACGAAGGTAAAAGAAGGAAAGGAAGGACAATGAAAGAGAGGAAAAGGATTGGCTTATGTCTGAAGGGGCGCCCAAACCCTTACAAAATGGCCCCCAACATTCTCTCAGGCTCGGTAACTTAACAACAAAATCTCACCCAACCTCGGTTCATTAGTCCAAACCAAACCCCATTTACCCAACCCAACCTAAGCACATGTCTCTCCCTTACAGTGTGTGGGTTTCCATCCATACACTCAGCGCTGTCCTGCAGGTTCGCTATACGATGGAGCCAAGCATGAGTGTGTAAGCCGCCACGCAGAGGTCATCAAGTGTGGACCTCAGCCTATAGGTAAGTAGTGCTCTGCTGTGTTGTTGTGTACGAGTAGTGAAGGCCAATTGTTATTATGGAGCGAGTTATGCTTTATCCTGGTGAAAATGCACTGATTCCCTACTAAGAAATATGATCTTAGAGGCACATTTCCCATACATGCCAGTGTTTATAAGTCGTAGATAAGTAGCCTGTCTATAGCTGTATATATATTTAGTGTAATTCATCTCGGGTTGCATTACATTTACATAAAAAAAAACTTCATTTTTGCCAAATAAAGACAAGGAGTGTTCAAAATTCATTTCCTTCACCTGTTAACAAATTCCTCTCCTTACCTTCCTTGCTCCTCCTTGGTGATGCTGACGAACAGAGGAGAAGGCTGAGGAAAAGGCAGTGGACCCCTTCGCATCCTCCCCCTGCGACCCCGTCGCCTGTGTCCTGCCCTACTGTCACTGTTCCCACAAGGGTAACAAGATACCCGGTGGTCTCAATCCTAGAGAGGTGGGTAACTGATGGTGATGGTGGTGGTACTGGTGTTGGTGGTATTGGTAAGCACTGGAAGAGACACATGCAGGAATATTCATAACTAAAAGAACGGATTTAAATGAATTTAACAAATGTAGATTTTTTTTTTTAAGGGATCTTCAATAATAAACACTATGCAATTTAATGTATTTTGACAATGGATGTAAGGAAGAAAATTGCCTTTTCAATATATTATTCTCAAGTTTGGTATAACACTTTTCCCTCCCTTTAACTTCTATCTTCCTCCTGCAGGTGCCACAGATGATCATGATTACCTTCGATGGCGCCGTCAACGACCTCAACTTCGACACGTACAGCAAAATCTTCCTTCAGAACCGTACCAACCCCAACGGCTGTCCCATCAGAGGAACCTTCTTTGTTGCTCACGACTACACCAACTACCGACATGTCCAGGACTTCTACAGCCAGGGGCACGAGATTGCTGTAGGCACCATCAGGTACGATATTATGCAGCCACAGTTTTGTGTCGAGTTTGTTATTATTAATTTTGTTGTTGTGTTTTCTCTGGCACCACCAACTAAGTACTTATAATTCACTCCTTCCATTGTCTGTCTCTCAGCCGTCGCCGTGGGTTGGAGGACGAGGGTGAAGAATCTTGGACTGGGGAGATGGTGACCATGAGAGAAATCCTCAAGACTTTCGGTGGTGTGAGGGAAGTGGACATCAAGGGACAGAGGGCACCACATCTCAAGCCAGGCAGGGAGGCTCAGTATGAGGTGCGTGGATGTGTGCAGTCATACATAAAAGTCCAGCATTCCTCTATCAGATGAACGAAGCTGAGTCATCGAGTGAATATTATGGAACTTTATATATGTATGTCAGGCCCAATTATTACGGCTATTATTTACACTGGAACTGTGGAACCTCTATATTCTGTTCATTACATACTCGTAAATACACATACACTTTTATCCACTGTTTAATGATTGTTTCTCCAATCTCGTCTGAAGCTTCTCTGTTCTCTAGTTATCGGTACTTCTCCTGATGCTACAGTTATGTTTACACTTGTGCTGTTTATTGTTATGTTTCCGATTACATTAATGTTTACATTCATGTTGTTTCTGTGTCAATTTTAGGTGCTGAGTGCATATGGTTTCACTTGGGACTCTACCATCAACAACCCACCCACTGAGGAACCCGTTTGGCCCTATTCACTTGAGTACCAGGTGCCCCACGAATGTCGCTCTGGTAGCTGTCCCGAAAGATCCTTCCCTGGTGAGTGGTGAAGGAAGAGGGAGAGGAGGAAGGGAATCAATCAATCAGTCCATATTATCTTTGTACCCACCCACCTACCTACCTATCTATCCATCCATCCATCCATCCTTTAAGATATCTATTAATTTATTTACTTACCTATTTAAGTACCCACTTATCAACCAACTCATCCAGTCATTCATCAATCAATCCATCTACTTATCCATCCACCCATTCCTCTACTATTTTACAGGAGTGTGGGAGATACCAATGAACTCCCACTTCCGTGACTTCAACTACCAGGGTGGCTTCTGTCCCTACCTTGACCAGTGTGCCCTCAGCTATGAGAACGAACCTGAAATCCTTCAGTGGCTCATTGATGATTTCAACAGGCACTACAGCACTAACCGGTGAGTTCCTGCTGCTGCTGGTTAGTTAGTTAGTAAGTACAGTACAATAATTGGGACTTAACGACTATACTAATACAGCATAATTATATTTATTTGTTTAATATGATAGACAATACAATACTGTAATGCATACAAAAATGTAATAGATCAAAAAAAGCATTTGGTTTAATCAAATATAATGAATAATCAACATACCTGTACTGTATGAAACTAAACGTGTTCCTGCCACCCTACCAGTGCCCCCTACATGATGGCATTGACCACCAACTGGTTCCAAACCAAGACTCTCGAGAACGCTCTTCACGCCTTCATTGACTACACCATGACACTGTGAGTCGAGTGATACTGTACTTCTTTCCAGCCTTGACTGACATCATTTTGCTTCCACAGGAAGAAACTTTGGTGAAACATTTTCAGAGAAGGCTTATCCTCTTTTGCTAATTTTAACATGTTTTTTGTACAGCAGTCATGACCAATAGTTCTATAATATTGGTTCATGAGATTCAAAATCTTGTCTAGTTCGATTCCATATGCCAAGACACATTGCATTGGAAGGAGCATAGTGTTGGGGTAAAGATGGATGACAGTTCTATTTACCTTTACAAACAGGGACGATACATACTATGTGACCATGACGGAGGCACTGCAGTGGGTGACAACTCCACAACGCATCTCAGATCTCAACCGCTTCACCCCCTGGGACTGCACACAGAAGGTGTTGCCTGAACCGCCCTGTGAAAAAGGCAACTCATGCAAGCTCGCCGTCAACCCCAAGTTTGACAACAGCACTGAAAAGCCCACCGGTACAAGGTTAGCCCACTACTGCTGCCATTATAAACCTTTTGAGTGTTAGTATTGTAGTTTGAGCGTACAATTTTTAACTAATTTTAGATGATTATATCATATCAGCATTTAACTACAGACACAGAAAGTTAAAAGCTGTCTTTTCTTGACTGACCATTTTCCATTCCATGTTGTCATCTTCTAGCTTGTATGTTAAATGCTCGTCAGATTATTATATTTAACAAAGAATAAAACAATTGGCAGTCAAAGGTTTCCTCTGTGTCTTTCCAGTAAACTTACTGTGATTTACATATACTAATGATTTACCCTTTACTTTTGTCCAGGTACATGGTAACCTGTGCTGAGTGCCCCAACATCTACCCATGGGTGTGGGACTCCACCGGCCTGGGTTTGAACCAAGACGTATATCAAATTTTCAGTGGAGACCCAGCCACTGCCTAGACGATGGAAGAGCCTTTTGTTTTGTGCAAAATGGAGGTCTGCTGATTCCTCTAAGCTATGGCAAGAAATAGAAACCCTCCCTCAGTGTTGCTGATAGAAGATTTGTTTTGTGGCACAGTATGGTGGAATTAGCACCCCTCCAATTTTCCATTTCCTTTTTTTCCTTACTTCTTCACTTAGCGGATTATCACACTGAAACATCAATCACCGCCGTCCTCTGATCACACTGAATTATCAAGGTTTTCTCCTTGCATCTGGCTAGTTTTCACAAAGAAGGATCAGAAGATGGATGCCCATGAATACTGCATAAACTGAGGATGGAACACGAATGGGGAAAGATGATGTGTTAGGGTGATAGCTGCTTTACTCTATTAATTATGTCTATTTGTCTATCAATCTGTCATTCTCTACACATCTATCTTTATCTACCACTATTTCATCTTTCTCTCCCTATACCTCCATTACTCTATGTACAGTCGACGGCAAAAGTTGTGTCCCCTCACTCAGCACGTCTTCAAAGATAACATAAAGGTTAATCATCGAATAAACACATTCACCATACAGAAATATGATATCCAGGAAGTAAATTAATATACTTCTCTGTTTTTTCAGCTTACGAGCCCATGAAGCTTATATTTCCATACCTAATTCATGATTTGGCAGATACAGCGACAAGACATTTGCTGCCGACTGTACCTCTCATCTCTCCTTTCTTTCTCTTAATATAACTTGTCCTTTTAGCGAGGTATACAAATTTTTGTATTGTTTTTAATTCTTGTTTTTTTATTCTATTTTCCCTTCAACGTGGGTATGTGTGTGTTGTAACTTTGATTCTAGTCCAATCAAGTGACGCATGGGGAAATCATTATTATTTTTTTTTTTTGCGTCTAGAAGAACCTGACAAGCAAATTATTTCCTAACAGTTTAGGTTCATGCAACATTATAATCTACACTCCACCAAAATTCCACCCAGTCCTTTCAACCAGGACTGGATGGACACATTTTGGTGGACTGTATATAACCCACATTACTGTATTGTAAATAATTAGCGTGTGTTACATATACCTACATGTGTGCTGATTAGACTCTTACTCACTGTACAGTTGGGGTTTATAGTTCTGTCACGGTTCAGATATGAAGGTGAACTCTGAGAATAACAGTCATGAATGATTTATCATTGTTTTTTCTGTATGACTTTAAACTAAAAATATTCATGGTCAGAAGAAATGACTGTCTCACTCACAATAGCATTAATCTCAAAAATCATTGTCATACCAGAGAAGTGACAATCGTTAGACCACAACTGTACAGGCAGACCAAGTTTAAAAAAACATAACATCATCATTGTCCTCATCACGTTTGTTACATTGTTGAGAGGGAGCTGGGACTGATACTGTTGGTGAACTGGTGGTACTGATTCTTCCAAATATTGCCCTGAAACAAAGCCTAACATGGGTGAAGCTGCATTGTGGCAGTTTGGAGTACACAGTATCCTTCAATTCACCAACAATCACTGATTTTCTACTCCCCCCTCCTGTTAAACATATATCTTGATACCACAAAAAAAAAAATTAAAAAAACATATTAATGTCATCGACTCTGTTGCACATCACTGTCATGATACTTGTATTGTCTTTCTCTTCATTATTGATCCAAGAATAATTAAACAGTTCAAAATAAAGAAAAAATATGATTGTTTCAGTTACCCAAAAGTAGTCACATGCACTAGTTTTGCAATACCTTTAAATGAGATGGCCTGAGCTGGTAATGGTTACAATTTTGGTTTGCAAGATTCTCTCCAAACACTCGCTCCCATTTACCTGATGCAGGACATTTGCTCTTAACTGTACCTGTGTGTACATACAATACACACACATTGATGGCAATATACTGATACAACATACACATTAAACCGACCATTTTTATAACACAAATTTTTCTTATACTGCATATAGCAGACTTCCACCCACCGTTCTACTCTGTCTCTCATTTATGATCCCCAAAAGCAGTGTTTTTGTTTTGTCTGAGAATTATTAAGCTACAGTAAAACATATCGAAACCAAGGACACATGAACATTCTGCTTGCCAGATGTTTTCATAAATTTTCTGGACATAATATTTTTCTTCCAATGAACACTGCCTGAAAATAAATTAACAATACAATAAAACTAAGTTCTAAATATTTGTACTGTTATTTATTAATGGCCTCCCTGATTCTCTCAAATGTACATATAAAAATACATACTGAACTGGTACTCTAATTCCCACAGCAGAGAATATGAGCTGTAAGATGTTTTTCCTGCATAAATTAAAGTATTGCATTAACTTACAGGTACAGGTATATCAAATATTAACTAAAATACAAAAAAGATAACGACAAAAATCTCTAGGAATTAATTTTTCACCATGATAGTATATTGTATTTCTATCACAATTTCAATAATAAAGAGTTACCATAAAATTTTCCTGAAGCACAATGGGGTTTAATCTATAATTCAAATACAGAATTTATATAAGAGGACAGCACAGAACAGAATGAATAGACAGCTTTGCCAAAACACGAGTCATTCAGAGTTCAGATTGCAACATTATCACATATTTTTGGGATGCTGTTGCCCTTCTACTTCATACCTTTTCACTTTCTTTGTATCTAGAAATCAACATCCACATAAAAAATACCACAAGTAGCTTTCACACACTGATGCAGACATTCCCATCATACACAGTTTTGCACAGTTTAATGAGAGGTAACCTCTGAAGACTTCCCATAGCTACAGTACCAGGTATGATGTCTACACTACAGATAGTTTTCCATTAAAGTTGTTTCTTTTTCTTTCATTCACACACACACAAACAATTGCATTTGCACACCTGATGACTAAGGAAGTGAGAATTGTCAGTCTAGTCTGCTACCTCTCCACCCGGCACAAGCTGAAAGAAATGAGAGCACATCAAACCTTGGCATATACCAAAGCTAAACATGTTGAAGTATTTATTGACATTCTATAATATTATAGACTAAGGTGGATGAGTACTCACTAACTGAAAATAATATTCTTGTTCAAGATTGTGATAATATGAATATACACAGTACGTTACAAAATTTGGTAAATTTTTACAAGTTGCAACAACAGGATTTCATAGGAAAATTATATAATTCCTAGAAGGTTTTAGTGTGATTTGAGTGATGTTGACCTTCGTTTCTTTAGGAAATGCTTCGTTTTGGAGATAGCCCCCCTCCCCCCCATCCAACAATCTTGGGGGAGAGCCTGGGAAATCGGGGGTTTTGGATGGGGGGAAAACTCATAATATAGTATATTTGCCTTTCTAGATTGCACTCATGACATGCCATAAATGTAAAAAAGTGGAAAACCCGAGCCAAGTTTCGGCAGAAGTTGGCTCGGGTTTTCCAATTTTCAACAAGCATAAATCTGGAAAATTGGAAAACCCGAGCCAAGTTTTGGCAAAAGTTGGCTCGGGTTTTCCATTTTTCAACGAGCATAAATATTGAAAAATTAAAAATCCAAGCCAACTTTTTTCTGACCCAACCTGGATCGGGCATCCTTCGGTCTTAACCATAGCATCGAGATATTACAGAATTAAAAAGACCTTACCTGACCTGACCTAACCTAACCTAGAAGGGGGCATCCTTCGGAACCTAACCCTGTCATCCTTCGGAACCTAACCATGGCATACTTCGGCACCTAACCTTGACATCCTTCGGGACCTAACCTTGGTATCCTTCGGGACCTAACCTTGGCATTCTTCGAGACCAAATCATGGCATCCTTCGGGACCTAACCTTGGCATCCTTCGGTCTTAACCAGAACATCAATTTGTTATAGATTTAGGAAGACCAAATCAGACCCCTTGTTTCATAAATCAATTTACCTTAATTGGAAGCAAATTATGTGGAAGGTACTGGTTCTTGTGGAGTTGAAGAGTAGGTGGTAGTGTTGTATTGGTGGTAGGTGGACTGGATGACCTTATATTCAAAGCACTTTAAACCAGTTATTATAACTGATCATGGACTAATTTATTTTTCAATAAGAGGAACAAGTGTTTTTTTGTATAATTTCTGTGTTTCTCCAGTAAAAATTTGTAAAACCAAGCAGCCAGGTGAGTTAACCAGGTGAGCCAAGGATATACCTCCTCCACAGACAGACAGTAATGTTATACTGGCAAGATAAATGGAGAGACTGAAGTTTCAGTGACGTAGTCACGTGTTGTAGGTCTATGATTGGTCAATAACGAGATGATAGAATTGTGTGAAAAACTGATTGGTTAGATTTGGCTTGAAGTTAAAAAATGTGCCACCAGGTCGCACTGTGGGGCTCATAGATCAGCTGACCTATGTTTTGATTTCAATGCCCAATGGCAGCCATATTTGTTTTGACTTGCAAACACATTGGTTAGAAATCGTGAGAGTGACCTTATAACGCATTTATAACGGAAATGCTACTAAGAAATATTGTAGTACAAGATGAAATAGAGCATATTGTAATAAGAAATGTGTGAAAAAGCCAATTTTACGAAATTTTTGGACTCTGAAAAATACGACACCCACTATACTTATTAGAGCTAATTAGTGTTATAACGCATTTATGACGGAAATGTTACTAAGAAATATTGTAGTACAAGATGAAATCGAGCATTTTGTAATAAGAAATGTGTGAAAATGCCAATTTTACGAAATTTTTGGACTCTGAAAAATACGACACCCACTACACTTATAAGAGGTAATTAATGATATACCGCATCTGCGAGGCAAATGGTATATAGAAAAGTTGTTTGTAATAGTGAAATATAAACACTGGTAATAGTAAAATTTTTAAAATCGAGTTGTGGCAACTTGTAAAAATATTCCCAAAATTTTGAGGTTATCCTACATCAAGGCTTATAAACCTTATCGGTAAATATTGAATGAATTACCGTTATTGGGTACGGTTTTTCTACCTTCATTACCCACTTATTTAGACCATTCAAAGACTATTTTCTTCTATGGCATTTTCTCCGCAAATGCCCCATTTCCAAGATAGGGCATATTCAAATGGGGCATTTTGAAATTAGCCTGACCTTACCTGACCTGACCTAACCTAACCTAGACCGCATCAGGCTACCGGGACTTAACCTGGGCAGACTACCGGGACCTAACCTGGGCAAACTACTGGGAAATAACCGTGGTAAAGTACAGAAAATGACCGGGCCAAAGTACTGGGACCTAGCCGGATCTGGCAACACTGCTACAAAACGGTAATTCTTTCAATAAATACCACCTTATCTCTTAATCCAGTCAGTTGAGATCTTTGATAATAATATTTTCTTTAAAGAGAAATTAAATAGTCTGGTGTACTCCATGAGTACTCAGTTACCATGGTGATGTGATTGCCATTGAGGAGGATCTGGTCAAGCTGAGTGATGCGTCGTCCCTCTGGTGTGGCCTCATACTCCGTCACGTCCTCCAGCACCATGTTGACAAAGTCGTCAAACCCAAGCAGTGTTCCCACGATTTCCTTGTCACTCTTCATGATGATGTGGATACGTGACCCAATGCACTTGTCCACCAGCTCTGGAATATACACATAGCTTAATTATTTATGAAAAGTTTCAAGCATCACTCACATCACAGAGATCTTCATAACCTGATTTAGAATAAGGCACTGTTTTGGAGGCAAAGCTGTAGAACAAAAGAGTTACTCCTTGAACTACTTAGCCTAACATTAACATTAATGAAATGTAGTAACATTTTCTATAAGTGGTGATATTGGCAATAACATCAAAATCTGTGACACAGATATACTGATGAAGTATTAATGTATGTTTACGAGGTGTTCGAATATTTGGTATTAGTAGAAAAGTACTCCGTTCTTGGCTAGAGCAGTGCAGTGTTACCACATCCAGCTAGGTCCCAGGAATTTGCCCCGGTCACTTTATGATAGTTTACACCGGTTATATCCCGGTAGTTTGCCCAGGTTGGGTCCCGGTAGTCTGCTGTGGTCTAGGTTAGGTTAGGTCAGGTCAGACTAATTTACAAATTATTGGTAAATATTGAAAGAATTACCGTTATTGCGTACGGTTTTTCTACCTTCATTGCCCACTTATTTAGACCATTCTAAGACTATTTTTTTCTATGGCATTTCCTCCGCAAATGCCCCATTTCCAAGATACAGCATATTCAAATGGGGCATTTTGAAATTAGCCTGACCTTACCTGACCTGACCTAACCTAACCTAGACCGCATCAGACTACCGGGACCTAACCTGGGCAAACTACCGGGACCTAACCTTGGTAAACTACTGGGAAATAACCGTGGTAAAGTACAGGAAATGACCGGGGCAAAATGCTGGGACCTAGCCTGATCTGGCAACACTGCTACAAAACGGTAATTCTTTCATTAAATACCAAATTATGTTTGTAAAACACCATAACGTTAGATGAAAAGTGTCTTAAAATGGTCCAAAATAGTGGGTAATGATACTAAAATATACAATATAGTGAACGGAGTACTTCTCTACTTTTACCTAATATTTTAAACAACATCAGTTATAGAATACTATATTCAAACCATAATCTCACCAAAATATTTCATAATTTCCGGGAGAAATCACCACAACACATGACCACCTCCACTACAATCACTTCCCAACACATAAAACCATAATATAAAACAAAAACACAGTTGAACCAGAACACCACCGCCACGTTCCGATTTTAACCACTTAAACATGGATTTTTCAACATGCATGATAAAGCTAGTGTCATTTATCTCACCAAGAGGCAGGAGGGTTGACGGGTTGGGGGCGGCCATGTTTGTTGTATTGTTTTGGGGGGGACATCTTTAGAAAGTATGTAAACAAAGGCAATGCTGTGTGTAATTTTGGGCAAGTAAGTAATGTTTGAGTATAGAAATATTTCAGATAATTTTCCTTAAAGTTTATATATTATTTAACACTTAGTGACAGTAGGTCCTGTATACGAAATTACTACAATCTTGAAGTTTTGGGCACTGATAATGAAGCCAGAGGAACATATTAGGAGCGATTAAAATGATATTAACTCCACCACTGCTACAAATACCATCGTAGTCCTTTAATAATGTGAACTCCTACTTGACACCTCATATGCTTTAACTCAAAAAATATCCTAAACATAGCAATGAACAGAGATAAGTTGATTACTGTTTTATAAGATGGCGACAGAGCTGCTTCACATAGAGTGCCACCATTTTTTTCCTTGCCATCACAATAGAGCAAGATGCCACCCCTAAATCCGCATCTGTCTGTCATGGCGTTTTGTTGTTTTGTCAGTGATCGAATTTGGGTGTAACAATGTAAGTTAGACGCTCCCTTAGTTAGACAAGTGTGGTGAGACGTGAAATTCAAAGATGGACCACTTAAGCGATGATTCCTCGGACCCGGACACTCCAGAAGCCTTCAAAAGTGGTGAGAATAGTAGTAGTAGTAGTAGTAGTAATGATAGTAGTAGTAGTTGTAGTTGTTGTTGTAGTATGTAGTAGGGATTGCTTGCATTTGAATTGGTAATATCTGTTTTGGTGGGGGATTGGAGGGCTACTGATTCCTCCAAACTATGCCAGGATAGAGTAGTTGTCGTGGTTGTAATGTACCCTAAGTTAAAAGTTAGTAGTAATAATTGGTATAATATAATTGTAGTGTGTAACTTGTTAGGGATTGTCGTAGTATTGGTTTCCTGGTATTTTGTGTCGTTTTAAAGGGTGGATTGTATCTTGTTGGTTGAAGAATTGAAGGGCTTCTGATTCCTCCAAACTATGCCTGACAACACACTGGTACTATCTCATTATATAAACTCGCCTGGTGCAAGAAGGTTAGATCAGGCTATATTTCCACAGTAAAATGACTATCTCAAAAGTAAAAATTATTGCGGTATATATATAATAAACAAAACAAAATATTGATATGCCATACCGAACCCTGGTCAGAATTGGAAGTTTGACCAGTAATTTTATGGCTTTCATCATAGACATGTTGGTGATGCATTCCATATGAGAAAATAAGATATGAAATTATAAAGGATGAAGTTGCAATTTTTAATCTGTAAAATGTAACTAAGGTATTGCCTACTGGTACATAGGCTACTGTACTAATACAAGCCAGCCGACGGATTGCATCATGTGCGACTGTGCCTTTGAAGACTTGAACCACTTCATCCTGCATTGCACTGTATACGAGGAAGAAAGACGAGGAAACCCCATGCTACAACAACCTTACCCGCAAGATGAAGAACTTTTAATCGGAAGGATACTCTTTACGAAAGACAACATCGAAGAATGTAAGATGATGCTATATAATTTTTGGAAGAAAAGAGAAATACAGAATCAATAAATACCCAGACCACCAAGAAAACCACAATATAAGACACATCAGGAAGTGTCGCTTCAAAGACACTACTTCCGTCATCTATCTGATCTGATCTGACTAATACCAGTACGGTACAGTATTGGATACAAATTGTGTATGATAAGGGTGTGATGTTAGTGCTTATCACACATAGTGTTATGGTAACCGTGTTGAATATTTGGAGGGAATGTAAAAGAAAATTGATTTAAGTCATATAAGAGCTGTTTCCTTGGTAATCCATGTACCGAACCTCTTTATTTGTGAAATATTCTTTAGTTACGTTTCTGTTGTGTGCTTATCGATTGTTTTTTTTTTTTAAGGTGAGGGAATTATTATGTAACAATACTATTCTGGTCTGTGTTAATTGTAGGACTGTCTGTAATGTGTTCTGCCCTTTTCTCTTGGAGTCAAGTTATTGTGTTAGTATGATATCCAAGGTGGACAGACATACCAGTGGAGAAACGAGGTTAAAAAGCTTGAAGGATTGGGCTGGAATAGACTGACAACAGACCGAGAAATATACTAACAAGCGTAAAATTTTCAACAGAGTTTCCTAAAGCACCACAGTACTTCTTCTCGGTTGACATTTCCCATTTTCTTATGGGGTCGCTTCTCCTCGCTAATCGTCTCCACCGGTTACCATATGGTCCACAACCTGCTCCTCCACCAACTGCCTCTCCCTGAGGTCCTCTCTCGGTCTGTCCTTCCAGCGCAACTTAAGTCTCCCTCGCCTATGCCTGCCCTTCACCTCCATCTCCATTACTCTCCTTCCCACGTTTTTTTCATCTCTTCTCTTCACATGGTCGAACCACTGCAATCTCCTCTCCTGCACTTTTGCGGATATCTTCACCATACCTCTGATCCAGTCATTCCGTATCCTGTCTGCCCTCATCACCTGGCACATCCACCTCAACATTCTCATTTCTGCAGCATCCAGCTTCCTTTCTTGCGCCCTTTTCAACGCCCATGTTTCTGCTCTGTACAGCAACACTGGCCTCACTACTGTCTTGTACACCTTTCCTTTTGATTCTGGCACTGATTTTCTTGTCACATAGCACACCTGATGCTCTCCCCCTATTGTGGCCAATCTCTTTCTCTAGGCACCCATCCTCCGCTACATACGAGCCTAGGTATTTGAAGACCTCCACCTTCGGCAGCTTGTGGTCTTACATGAACAGGTTGCCTCCTGTCTCGCATTACACTCCTGGCACTCCGTTGTCTGTCTACTCGCCTTCAGCCCGTAGTTCTCCAGCTCCAGCTTTTTTGCAATTCTTCACAACTCTCTGTTACCAACACAATATCATCTGCAAAGAGCATACTCCATGGTACCTCATTTGTTACCTCCTCCACCAACACATGCAAGAGGAAGTTAAATAGGTAGGGACTAAGAGCAGACCCCTGATTATGGGGTCCAGCTCTCACTAGGAAAGGCTTTGTAGTGCCGACTGCATTTCTCACTCTTGCCTTGGCTTCCTTGTATAATTATGTCCTGAACCATCCTGACATACTTCTCCTTCACTCCCTTCGACCTCATACTTCGCCACACCTCACTTCTCGGGACCCGATCATAAGCTTTTTCCAAGTCAATAAACATCATAATATACAACCCTCTTTGCTTCTCTCTGTACTTTTCCATTACCTGGTTCAACACGAATACTGCATCCAAGAAACACAGTACTTAGAGTGGGAAACCTCTTTTAGAATAGATGAAATCGATGCAATACAGTAGATACCAGTACCATATTAGATACAGTATTTCATATACAATACTGTAGATTGTCACCAATCAAGAGGCAGCACTGTCTTGGCCTCTCTCCCTATTGATGATGATAATAACAGATCACTGTAGGACTAAACCAGATACTGTACTAATGGCTGTTTTTCTCACATGTGGGGTTTTTATATGTGGTAGTTGGGAGTTAGATGCAGCAATTCCATTTAAGATTGAGGCCAGAAGCAGCACAGTAGTGTGAGAGTCAAATGTACAGTACAGTCACAGCCAAAGGTCCACCAGGTGAATGAAAGTGAGCCATTTGAGTGAATCATAAGAAACCAGTATTAAAGACCAATGTCCATATTTTCCCATAATTTTTTGAGGCTGTTTCATTCAGAGGTATTGCAGGACTATTGACCCGTGACCATACCTGCGTCATACAGTGCGTTAATTTACCTTGACCATAAAAATAGCAGCTAATAATCTGATATGAAAATTATTCTTGAGCGTAATGGCTGAGTGTATAACCAGAGGGGAGTACATTATTACTGTCACATAAATCTCTTGCCTTTATGGTAAGTATTATATAGTCCTTGTAATTTAGTCATTTTACATCCTTTGTGGCTTTAATCCACCCAGGATTATGTATTCAAGTTAATGCAACTCATACCTGGTACAGCTTTGATGAAACGGTAAGAGTTACACTCCTCATAATCTAGTGGATTAAAGTGGGTGGGAAAATATTACTACTGTTTATATACCGTATAGGCCTATACTGTGTCTATACCATACTTACATACATCTCATATGTTAATGTATATCTCTCTCCTGGTAGTACCCCAACAAGGAATTGGCCACAACATAATCCACATAAAGCAAAATTTTTATCTGTATATTTATATAGCTTCCAGTAAAGGAGATTGGTGGAAACTAGAATAACGAGTTAAGATGAGGGAGCTTCATGTCCATTGATGAGGGATTCCAGATAAAGGAGGCTGGGGTTTGGAGTGGCAAATCTCTGACAAACTCAGGATGATAAAAATTACTGTAACCACCTGACTCTGTGATATAAGTATTGGATCTTTGCCAAATACGGTAGGCATAGTTCAACTAAATCAGGGCTACACACACACACACACACACACACACAGAGAGAGAGAGAGAGAGAGAGAGAGAAACTGGTGTTGACTGCTCCCATCCTGCCTGCCAACCAACCCTCACATCCTCCCTCCCTCCCTCTCCTTCTCACCCTCTCTTTCTCTTTTGTTCCATTCCCCGCTTCCCCCTCTTCTTGTCCTCTTTTTATCCACCACGTCTCCCTCTCTTTCCTTCTCTCCCAGTCCCACCCCCTCTCACCACTGTCCTCTCTCTTTGTCTGTCTGTCCTTGTTTTTCTTGCAGTTTTGTCTTTCTTGCTTCCTCTTCCCTTTCCCTCGCAGTTCCCTCACCCCATCTTTTCTCTCTTTCTTCCATCTCATTGCAGTTTTTCACCCACTCCCCTCTTCTCTATCTCTCCATCCCGTATCCGTACTGTATCTTTCTCCCTTTTCCCCTCGTTTTCCTCTCTCTCTCTCTCTCTCTCTCTCTCTCTCTCTCTCTCTCTCTCTCTCAGCGGTCCCTTTGCCTGTATGAGTGGTGAACACACAAGCTGAGTGGTGTGTATACAATTGGGTTGCCACTCATTCACTTCTATATACCCCCCCCCACCTCTCTCTCTCTCTCTCTCTCTCTCTCTCTCTCTCTCTCTCTCCGATTCCAGTTTAACGAATCTTCAAGGTTCAACAGTGTAGAAAGATTAATTTACTTCCCAAGACTTATTTTGGGGAAAATATTCTCGGACAAGGCACATAAACTTTCACGATCATCTCAAGGATTGCAGAAGGTGCTTACAAACATCATGTGCTGTTGAAAACACGAATAACAAGGCTAAATATAGCAACCATACACTACACCACAAGATTAGCTCCTCCCGTCCCCGCTCCTTTACGTACAGTCTCAGTCTAAAGATTTGTCAGTCACATCTTGACAGGACGGTGAACTTTGAGAATAAAATTGTAGTAAGGTCTTTATCACGGTTTACTGCCACCATATAGAAAAACAATCACATCTCAAGCACGACACATACCTCGTTATCAAAGTTCACCATTGTACCACAGAGGGGGGGGGGGGGAGGGGGGACAACTTTAGACTGCGACTGTACGGTATCACGTCATGAGGAGTGGTGAGTCGCTACCTGATGAGTAAGCTAATCCATACAGCCATGCACTCACAGGGGAAGGGAAGAAGGGAGGGAAGGACCATGCAGACTAGAGCATGCAAAGACCGTATGCATGAAGAATTGTACTGTATGTGAATTATAGTTTTTTTTTATTTTTTTATTATATATTTTTTATTCCTGGCGAAAATGCACCGATTGCCTTATAAGTGATATGATCTTAGTTGTAAGTTTTGTGTACGGTATATTCCAGTGTGTCTATGTTGTAGATGAGTACCTGTTGTTGTGTCTTGGTGTATTGCAGTACATAATTATCGAAAAAACTTAAGAAATTCAATTAATGAGGGAGCCGGTACACACACACACACACACTCTCGATCATGCACACACACACACACACTCTATCTCGATCATGCACACACACACACACACACACGCTTTCTCGTTCTCTCTGGTACTAGTATGGCATTAGTGTTTCTCTCTCTCTCTCTCTCTCTCTCTCTCTCTCTCTCTCTCTCTCTCTCTCTCTCTCTCTCTCTCTGTGACACATTTGTTACTGTCAACGTTCTCTGTTTTTTTCTGAGAAGGTCCCGAGCCACTATCAACAATTCCCTAGCAAGGTGACACGCCAGCTGAGGGTCGTTCACTCCCTTGTAAGAGAGAGAGAGAGAGAGAGAGAGAGAGAGGAAATGCCATAATCATCTACGTTTGAGGGAAGGAAAGTGAGAGCTACGTGAAGAATTTTTTTATTAACGTTTGTTTGTTTGTTTCAGAGAGAGAGAGAGAGAGAGAGAGAGAGAGAGAGAGAGAGAGAGAGAGATGAATAAGTATGGACATCATGATATTAGAGAGAGCAACGAAGAGTGAGAGAAAATATTAAGGCGGAGAAGAGAGCGAGGGGAAATAATAATAATGAACGAGAGAGAAAAAGAGGAGAGGAAGTGAAGGAAAAGCATAGGACAGGAGGGAGGGGAATGTCTATATAGGAAAAGAAACGAGGGGAAATAATTGAACGATAGAAAAATAAGAACAGGAAGTGAATGGAGCTTAAGGGAAGGGGAAAAAATGATGAACGAGAGAGAAAAAGAGGAGGTAGTTTATAGGACAGGAGGAGGGAGGCAGGGAGAGGAGGGAAGTGTGTGTCTATGGGAAGGAGAAGGGGAAAGACGGCAGTAGTAGGTCAATCCGTGCTCTGGTTCAGTCTTCGTCTGTTTGTACTTTGTCTCAACGTCTCCAACTGTCTGTATCTGTGAAGGAGAGGGTGCTACCTAGTCACACACACACACACACACACACACTTAGGTACTGATATCCCCACGCACACATACCGTATACGTAGACAAGTATCCACACAAACATAAGCACACACTCATACATAGATACATTAAAACACACGCACATACAATTAAAAGCATCAGATCTGTCACGCCAACACACATACAGGATTATAAAGTCCCCTCCATCCCTCACTACAACACACACATACACACACACACAAACACATAAGATTTTTTGCTTATGTAGTCTCATAGGCTACACCTTGAGCCTAATATATCATCTGTTATTCCTCGCCACGTACAGTACAAGTAGGCTACCGTACCCCTTCCCACTCTAGCCCCACCACCACTACCACCACCTCCCTTTTTTCTCCGCATCAGTGCCAGTTCGTCTCGCCACCCCCCAGTGTGACTCGTGTGTGTGTGTGTGTGTACAATTACCTTTAGTCTTTACATCAATAAAAAAAAAAAAAAAAAAAAAACTTGTATTTGAAGTCTCTTGCATGTACATTTTCCATTCTATCATTCCTGTGTGTGTGTGTGTGTGTGTGAGGCGTCATGGGGGACCTTTTTTACGACCTACTGAGAATACCGTGTGCTGTTTATAGTGTATGTGTGTGAGAGAGTGACCCAGAGAGGCTGCATGCAGTGATGCCATGTGTGTGTGGTTTTCACGCCCGGTCTACTGGACATGGGCTAGCTTTTGGAACATGGTGACGGGTGGGAAGGCAAAGAAAGTTGAGAGTGTATATCATTATGCATGCAGGAAGAAATGGAAAAGGTAAATAAGGAAAGAGGGAAGACCAGGAAGAGGTAAATAAGGAAAGAGGGAAGACCAGGAAGAGGTAAATAAGGAAAGAGGGAAGACCAGCAAGAGGACGATGAGTTGGTGTAAGAGTAAGAGAAGAAAGTAATAGGAAGGAGAAAATATCAAGAGGAGGGAAAGGAGGAAGAGGAAGGAGGGATTAGTTGGTGTGAGAATAAGAAAAAGAACAAGGTGTGGTGGTGTGGGAGAAGAAGGTGTGAGAGAGGGGAGTTGTTGATCAAAAATGTAAAAGGTGTTACAAGGGGAGAAGGGACACGTGGGAACACATTCTTCACAAAACATTAACTCTGTGTCTGTGTGTGTGTTTTTGTGTGTGTGTGTGTGTACAGTCAAAGTCGGTATTCGTGCGACCCACACATACATATTTTGGTCTGTACAGTCACCCCCAATAGGCTTATCCCAAAGTACTTAAAAAAAAATAAACAGAATCGAAAGAGGATACGAAACTATAGCCTGTGGTCTGTGTAATACTGGTTCATAAGACACACTCTGATGGTTCACCTTCATTCACTAACACCATTATCACTATCACCACTTTTATTACCACCATGTCCATTATCATCATCATCATGCCATCATCACTGCCATTTATTATCATTAGTCTTAACTTACGCTTCCACTTAACACCATATCAATTTTACTAACATCTTTTTTTATTTTATTTTCAGGTACGTATCTCCTGTATCAACATAGAAAAAAATTGGACTCACACCAGCACACATCACTTTCCTCTATCCTTTCTCTGGTCACATTAATTAACTTCTGTCGTTACTTGTAAATAAATGAAGAAAGGTAAGAAACTAAAATAAAAGAATAAGGAGATACAAAAAATTAACAGTAGTAGCATGTAAAAAAAATATATGAATGGAATAAAGATAAATAATAAATGAAGAGAAGACGAAGGAAAGAGGATGGAGGAAAACAGTGACTATAGAAACTCGTGTGACAAAGAGCCCGTAGAAGGTAATTATAGTAAATAGTGTGTGAATATTAATTAAGGTAAGCTGGATGGAACTGGTCACCTCCAGGATGCAGAATGAACTGAACTACTGAAATCTATAAGTAAGTATTTGTATGTCCTTCAGTATTGTAGCTACTCCAAGACTCGTTTTATAAGAGAGAGAGAGAGAGAGAGTGTGTGTGTGTTTGCTCCTTTCCCTCTTCACTACTCTTCCATCGTCATCCCTCCCCATCTCTTCACTTTCTTCTCTCTCTCTCTCTCTCTCTCTCTCTCTCTCTCTCTCTCTCTCCACTTCTTCCCCGTAGCAGGTTCCATCAGTGTTGAGAGAGAGAGAGAGAGAGAGAGAGAGAGAGAGAGAGAGAGAGAGAGAGAGAGAGACTAGGTGAGCACTTTATCCAACAGCTCGGGGCCTCTGCACACACACCCTACCCCCCCACGGTACTCAGAGGGTACTGCTGAAGGAGGCCAGGCTGGGGGAATGACCACAGAGAGAGAGAGAAAGAGAGAGAGAGTGAGTTACATCACTATCTTTAATATTTGTGAGGTCTTTAACAGCGAGCATGGTCACAGAGAGAAAGAGAGAGAGAGAGGGTGGGAGAGAGAGAGGGTGGGAGTGAGAGTGGGGGTGACCAGGGAGAGTGAGAGTGAGAGGGGTGGGGAGGGAGGCATTGGTGCGTTGACTGGAGGTGGTTCTCGTGAGCAGCCAAAAGTCCCTCCATGCTCCTCTCTGCCTCCCTTCCTCCCTCCACTCAGCCTCCTCTTTTTCCTCTCTCTCTCTCTCTCTCTCTCTCTCTCTCTCTCTCTCTCTCTTCTTATGTTTCCTTCTCTCCCTCGCATTCCGTCTCAGCTCTTCCTTCTCATTCCTTTTTCATTCACCTATACTCTAGCTCCCTACCCTATACTTCCTAATCCCCTATCCATTTCTCCCTCTCACATCCATTCGCTCCCCTTCTCCTCACTCTCCCTCCTCCCACCTTTCCTCCCCAGCATCTCGGCTCATGGTTCCTACTCCCTCCCTCCTTCCAGCGTCTTATCCCTTCCTTCCCCTCCCCTCCACCTCATCTCACGGGTCACCGCTCCCTCTCCCCTCTCACTTGGCCCTCTCCCCCTCTTCACTTTTATTTTCAAGGGTACAGAGGGAAGGAAGAGGGTTAACAGGAAGGTAAAGGAGGTGATTATGGAGATAGTGATTGAATATATACAGTATAGATGAATGGTGTCTAGAGGGAAGAAAGAGAGTTGATAGGGACAATAAATAAGGTGAATAATATGATAATAGTGATAAAGTATAACACTGTATAATAATATTGTTTGGTGTATAATGTTGGTTATTGTTTATGTCGGGTTGTTTTTTGGTGGCGCCATATATTTATACTCCGGCACCTCCTATAACACCTCCCCAGCCTCACCTCTCCTCTCCCTACCTCTAGTTCACCTTCTCTTCGCACCTCACGCCCCTTTGTCTTTACCCTCCCACCCTACCTACCCTTTTCCCTTCTTTTCCCTCCTCTGCCTAACCCTCACGCTTTCATCCACTTACATCTCCACCTTCCCCTCCCTATCACGGTGGTCTGTTGCCTCCTCTACTCCCCCTCCTCCTCCCTCTAGGCTACTCAACACTCACGCCTTCATCCCCTTACATCTCCACCTTCCCCTCCTCCCCTCACTATCACGCTGGTTCTGCCGTTGGTGCTGCCAAACCATCCTCAGCTTGGGTCGCTCTCCACCATCTGCCTGCCTTCACTCCACTCATTCCCACCAGTCCCACCACCACCTCTCCTCCTCACTTACTCCTCCGTCAGCTCAGTGTGTGTTCAGACGGTGTAGGCGGAGGATGTACGTGCTCTCGCCTCCGCTACGCTCACTGCCTTGGTAACTACGAGCGATGTAGCCAAGTGGACGTGATTTCCCGCGTTTTGAACATCTCCAAGGAGAAAGTTAGCGGAGTCTGTAATAATTACGAATCATCTGTGTATGTCTGTGTGATTGTACAAGGCGGTAAAGCTAAGAAGATCTTTATACACGGTGCACAGGAAGGCAGTGTTTAGCTACTGTGTGTCTGTGTGTGTGTGTGAGTAGTGGTGATGGTGATATAGCGGTGATTATACTGTGATGGTGTTAGTAATTGTAGTAGTAGTAGTGAAGGTGATTGTTTAATGGTGTCTGTAATAGTGTGTTTCTAGGAGGCTGTGTTTTGTGATCTGTGGGTGATAGTTGTGATGATGATGATGTGTTTGTGATGGTCGAATAGTAGTGATGGTGATGATAATGATCTGATAGTGATGTTGGAGACTGTGACACGATTATATATACGGTACAGTGAAATGTATGATATCACCAGTATGCAGCTTATGTTAAGGTGAAACTACAGCACTGGTGTATTATTGTTGACCGTGAAGTTGTATTATTATTATTATTAATGTTGCGTGTGTGACGGTGACGAGTGAATACAAATTACCACTGAAAATATATTCCTGAAAATATATTCGTCGTGAAAGCTGTATACTCATTACAATGAAAATAATGTGAAGACTGGGAGTGTACTCAAGTTACATGGAAGGTGGAAATTGTATGACTAGTAGGCTATAGGCTGTAAAAAATAACACCATAGTCTCATTTACAGTGATATATATTTATGATGCGAGTGTATGGTGAATATTAGTGTAGTATACCGATATATCGTTGTTGATTAATATACTGAAAATTTGATAAGGAAGGAGATTATGGAGTCCACTTGTAACGGTATGTAAACACATTAATTATACATGTAAATTGATGTGTTAATAAACGTACATTTGTTTGTTGATATAGACTGGGGTATAGTGAGGGAGGGAGGGAGGTAAGTAAGTGTAGAATATGAAGGAGGGAGAGTAGAAGGAAGAAATGTGAAGAAGGGAGGGAGAGCATCAGAAAGGAAGTGTGGGTAGTGATGAAGGATAAAAGGTAGATCATGTAGGAAGGAAAGAAGGGAGTGAGAAAGTAAAATAAGGAGGAATGTGAAAAAAGAAACTAGGGAAGAACAATTAGAATGAAGTACTATAGGAAGAATGAACAGTAAATGAGTAAGGAAGGGAGAGAGGAAGATAAACGGTAAATGAGTAAGGAAGGGAGGTAGGAAGAGAGAAACAATAAATGAGTAAGGAAGGGAGAGAGGAAGAGAAACAGTAAATGAGGTTGGAAGAGAGAAACAATAAATGAGTAAGGAAGGGAGGTAGGAAGAGAAACGGTAAATGAGGTAGGAAGAGAGAAACAATAAACGAGTAAGAAGAGAGACACAGTAAATGAGTAAAGGAGAGACAGGAGAGGGAGGGAGGGAGAGAGGCAGCTGAGGTTATTAAAGTTACAGTGAGTCAAGTTAATTACCACCCTGGAAAAGTTTGCTCTGAAGCTCAAAATGTCTGCCCTGCCTTGCCTTCTCTACCCTGCTCGGCTCTGTATGTCTGTATCACACACACATACACACTCACACTCTCTCTCTCTCTCTCTCTCTCTCTCTCTCTGTGTGTGTGTGTGTGTCTTATAATATTACCCCGTATTAGTGTTATAATGTCATGAACAGAGCTAGCCACTTTCTCTCTCTCTCTCTCTGTGTTCCACTTGGTCGTTTGCATTCTCACGTAATAACAGTATTTGGGTTATAGCCTTCATGATATTATCTCTCATTCTCACTCTCACTTTTTATCTCTCAAGCTGACTGTCCATCTGGCTCAAACTAACCCCACCCCCCCACCTTCACTCCACCTTAAGCCCACCACAACCCTCCACACACAACCCCTTCATTCACTCCACCTGCATCACACAACATTACTCTCATCCCACCACACCCTCCACACACAACCCACATCTTCATCCACTCCACCTGCAGCATCACACAACCTTACCCTCATCCCACTACACCCCGCGTCACCCAACCACACCCCAGACCCTCACAACCCCACCCTCACTACACCTGCATCGCCCCATGCACCAGACACCACCCCACCCCACCCCACCCCAGACGCCATCACCAACAATAAAACCAGGCAGTAGCAGCAACAAGTTAAATTAATGTTAAGTCACGTGACCAACAATTCTCCTGTTTACCTCCTCCCCCCTCCTCTCACTCTCTCTCTCTCTCTCTCTCTCTCTCTCTCTCTCTCTCTCTCTCTCTATATATATATATATATATATATATATATATATATATATATATATATATATATATATATATATATATATATATATATATTTTGAAGTTATTGATATATATAATATTTAGCGTGTGTATGTGTTCGTGTGTATCTCTTATAACTGTGTATCTGCCATTTATCCTTATAGCCTATGTGGGTATCTTTCCCAGTGTATGCGTGAATCTCTCTCTCTCTCTCTCTCTCTCTCTCTCTCTCTCTCTCTCTCTCTTTTGAGCGAGGGTGGGTGGGTCCCGGGTTGGTGGATGTGGGGGTGACGTTCAAGGTCCCCCTCTACTTATACCACAAGGTCAACCCCAACCCCCCACCTTCCCTAAACCACCCCAGAATACTTGCCCCTTTGTGTGTGTGTATGTGTGTGTCGATATTTATGAAGTGTGTACTGACATATTATGTCCGAATAGAGTGTGTGTGGTGTGTGTGTGTGTGTCGATATTTATGAAGTGTGTACTGTACATATATGTCCGAATAGAGAATGCGTGTGTGTGTGGTGTGTTTGTGTGTTGTGGAAGGCTATGGAGTGTTGGCTACCGAGTTGCTATAAGTAATGATTGTATGTATAACCTTGACTTGTTCCTTACTGACTCACACTACAATACGTACTATCAGCATTATACATACTGTCCTTGTAACCTTAGTCATCAGCCCTTGCTTCACTTCATCCTTCCTTCTTTTATTCATTAGTTTTTTTTATTTTTCCCAGCCTGTCTGTCTTTCGGTTCCCTTCCGTCGTTCAGTCCATCTTGTCTTCTGGTTATCTTCCTAAAAAAAATCGTAATTGAATGTGTAAAAGATCATGAATTTGTTTTTGTAACTAGAAGATGGAGGAAGTGGTTTATTTATGGTGAGAGAGAGAGAGAGAGAGAGAGAGAGAGAGAGAGAGAGAGAGAGAGAGAGAGAGAGATAATGATGTGTTTTTGTGGATGCAGTGAAAAGAACTGCTGGGTTGAGGCGAGGAAAGATGAGTACGAGGGGAGAGGCATGAGGGAGGGAAGGGTTGGGGAAGAAGGGGAAAGGAGGGAACGAGCAACAGTTGGGGAAGAAGGGGGAGGGAGGGAGGGAGGGGGTAACATGTGTGAGGGGGAGAGAGGATGGAGATGAAGTCGTGGGGGAAGGGAGGGAGGGAGGGTGAGGGTATATCATTTATGAGAAGGTGGGGAGGGAGGGGGATATTGTTGTTGGGTAGAGAGGTGGAGAAAGATTGAAGAAAAAAAGGAGAGAGAGAGAGAGAGAGAGAGAGAGAGAGATGGGGTGGGACAGGAGGGGAAAACATGATGAGTAGAGAGAGAGAGAGAGAGAGAGAGCATATTAGTCCATTTCCTGAGTAGGCAGTGAGGAGTGCTTGGTCCACCTCTCACTGCACCTGACTGACTGCCTTCTCCACATACCCTACCCTTCATACATACATAATGAAGTGTACAACATACATACATACATACCGAACTGTATATATGTCTCTTTTTGTATCTGTATCTATATCAATGTATATATCAATCAAATCTGTCCATCTTTTATCTCCCTAATCCATTTATGCACCTACCCACCCACGTCTCTCTCTCTCTCTCTCTCTCTCTCTCTCTCTCTCTCTTCTCTCTCTCTCTCTCTCTCTCACTCTCTCTCTCTCCTCAGCGGTCTAGCGTCAATTTCCGGCAGTATCATTATTTCCCATGAGGACACTTACT
>JAWQEG010002356.1:5000-107712 GCA_033782935.1 Petrolisthes cinctipes | reverse complement strand
CTACACTCAAACCCACACCACAACCATCTTAATCACATTACTACAACCATTCAACCACACACCACAACTATCACTACCATCTTCATCACACCACCACACACTATCTCCACCATACCACCACCATCACAGCCTTCTTCATCACACCATTCCCCGTCTGCTCTATTCGCTTTAAAGTTTCCCCACCGCACAGCACACAGCTTTGAACCTTGCCTGCCTCCCTGCTGTGTGTGTGTGTGTGTGTGTGTGTGTGTGTGTGTTAAGCAGTATGGTGCTCATATCCTCTCTGGTGTGTTGATGATTGCATGTATTGCTTGTTATGCAATAGGTTGGCCTGAATGTTATGCCATCGTTTTGTGTTGCTGAGATGGTGTGTTTATGTTGTGTGTTTCTAAATAATATGTGTTGTGGTGTGATGGTATGTACTGTGTGTTGTGTAATGATGGTGTGTTGCTTGGTGTAGAGTATCAGGGAGAGAGTGACGTTGTGTTGCCTGGCAGTATCCGTGTGCTGTGAGGCTTGCTGGTGGCATATGACTTGTAGATACAACAAATTAAGCTCTTTTCTTCTATGACAGGCGATGTACATTCCATCAAACTTTCTGTGTTGTACTCGCAAAGACAGAAATCAACACTCAATTCCTATGCACCAATAAGAACTGAAAGACACCAGAAATGTATTTGATTTGTGGATGAATACAAAAACACTTGACCTGGAAGACCCCTTAGAGCGAGGGAGAAGCTGAAAGAGAGGTGAGACAGCAAGCACCAAGGAAATAGAAAGAAAGGAGGGACAGGGAAATTGTGAGAGAGAGGTGTGACAGCAAGCACCAAGGAAATAGAAAGAAAGGAGAGACAGGGTAAAGGTGAGAGAGAGAGGTGGGACAACAAGCACCAAGGAAAAAGAAGGAACAGAGGGACAGAGAGAAGGTGATAGAGAGGTGGGAGAGCAAGCACCGATTAAACAGAAAAAAAGGAGGGACAATTGAAGAAAGGCACCATCGAGTTACACCATTAAGAAAACAAATAAACAAAATAAAATGGCAGCGATGAAGACCTGCAGTGTGACAGCGATGACACTTGTGTGATTGACGGTCTGTTGTCCAGTTTATAAATGTTGTTGTACTCGTGAAACTTTACGAGTACATTACAGTGTGCATGTGTAGTATGTGTGTGTAGAAGTTAATACGTTGGGAGTGTGTGTGCATTGATGTATGTGTTTTCATGTGTGTGTAGAAGTTAATACGTTGGGAGTGTGTGTGCATTGATATATGTGTTTTCATGTGTGTGTAGAAGTTAATACGTTGGGAGTGTGTGTGCATTGATATATGTGTTTTCATGTGTGTGTGTGTGTGCGTGCATGCGTGCGTGTTTGTATTCATGTGTGTCTGTGTATGTTTGAGAGAGTGTGTATCAGCGTTTTTGTATGTGATTGTATGTGTGTGTCAGTATATAGTGTGCGCAGTTGTGTGTGCAGTAATGTGTATCTGTGTGTGTGTGTGTGTGTGTGTGTGTGTGTGTGTGTGTGTGTGTGTGTGTGTGCAGGAATTTTGTGGACTACGTGTTTGATGTTTCTTGAAGGGGATGTGTAGGTTGGTGAGCTCAGTGTGCCAGAACTTTTGTGTGTGTGTGTGTGTGTGTGTGTGTGTGTGTGTGTGTGTGTGACTGTGTTCGCGTGTTCCGTCCTCCAAATATCCCTCTTTTCTTTGGCCTTTCAACAACTAAATTGCACTCTAAACTCTTTTCTTTGAAGTTGCATTTGTTAAAACCATAACTGCTCTTCTCCTTTTCCCATTTCAATCATATCTCCTTATATCATACTTGTCTACATATAAATTGGCGGTTTTTTTTTCTTTTTCATATTTACACACTTATTACAGGGGAAGCACAGTCTCAATATTGGAATAAATAACCTTTCCAGTTTAGGCACAATCCTTCCAATTTCCTTCATTTAGGTGTGTGTGTGTGTGTGTGTGTGTGTGTGTGTGTGTGTGTGTGTGTGTGTGTGTTGGTATCCTTCATTCAGTCGTGTGTGTGTGTGTGTTGGTATCCTTCATTTAGTCGTGTTTGTGTGTGTGTTTGTGTGTGTTGGTATCCTTCATTTAGTCGTGTGTGTGTGTGTGTGTGTGTGTGTGTGTGTGTGTGTGTGTGTGTGTGTGTGTGTTGGTATTAGCGTGACACTGTCTCATCCTTCAGCGACTGCGGGTTATTCGTAAAGACCTTCCCTTGTGTTTCCTTCCTTCCACTATCAAGGGAGTCAGTCTTCACCATCACCACTACCACCATCACATCTACTACCATCACCACTACCAATATTACCTTCACCATCACCACCACCATCACCATTACATCTACTACCATCACTACCAATATTACCTTCACCATCACTACCATCACCATCACATCTACTACCATCACCACCAATATTATCTTCACCATCACCACCACCATCACATCTATTACCATCACCACCAATATTACCTTCACTACCACCACCTTCACATCTACTACCATCATCATCACCAATATTACCATCACCACCATCACCACTACCATCACCATTACATCTACTACCATCACCACCAATATCACCTTCACCATCATCACATCTACTACCATCACCATTAATATTACCTTCACCATCACCACCATCATCACATCTACTACCATCACCATTAATATTACCTTCACCAACACCACTTTTACCTTCACCATCAATTTCACCACCATCACCACCATAACATCTACTACCAACACCACCACCATCACCACCATCAAATTTTCCATCACCACCACTTTCACCATTTATACCTTCACCACAACCACCACATCTCTCCATCACCATCATCAACAATTAAAATGACTAGCTAACAACAGAAGCACCCACAACAGTAACAAAACAACAGTCACAATACCAACAAAGAAACAGAAACAAGTGTGACAACAACAATAACAGTAACAGGAGCGACAACAGTAACAATTCTAATGACAAAGAAACAGAAATAGGAATGACAACAGTAACAATAACAACAAAAGAAATAGGAGTGACAACAGTAACAATAACAACAGATAAACAGTAACAGGAGTAACAACAGTAACAATAACAACAAATAAACAGTAATAAGAATGACAACAGTAACAATACCAATAAACAGTAATAGGAGTGATAACAATAAAGTAACAGTAATGTGAGTAACAACAGTAACAGTAGCAACAGTAACAACGGCAACAGCAGCTTCAGCATACTGGGAACTGTGTTATCCTTGTGACGTTAGGGACAGGAGAGGCGCTCAATACCGGGGTCTCTCTCTCTCTCTCTCTCTCTCTCTCTCTCTCTCTCTCTCTCTCATACACACACACACACACTCTCTCTCTCTCTTACTCTCTCTCTCTCTCACATACACACACACACACACACTCTCTCTCTCTCTCTCTCTCTCTCTCTCTCTCTCACATACACATACACACACTCACTCTCTCTCTCTCTCTCTCTCTCTCTCTCTCTCTCTCTCTCTCTCTCTCTCTCTCTCTCTCTCTCTCTCTCTCTCTCTCTCTCTCTCTCTCTCTCTCTCTCTCTCTCTCTCTCTCTCTCCTGCCACAAACTTCAAAACTGAAATGATGATGATGTGTGTGTGTGTGTGTGTGTGTGTGTGTGTGTGTGTTGTTGGGGTCGAGCCTTAAGTGTGTGTGTCACAAACTTCAAAATGAAATGATGGTGTGTGTGTGTGTGTGTGTGTGTGTGTGTGTGTGTGTGGAGGTCGTCTTATGTGTGTGTGTGTGTGAGTGTGTGTGTGAGTGTGTGTGTGTGTGTGTGTGTGTTGGAGGTCGTCTTACGTGTGTTTGTGTGTGTGTGTGTGTGTGTGTTATGGGGGTCGAGCCATAAGTGTGTGTGTGTGTGTGTGAGCGAGAGTCTACTATAGTGTTGTGTGTGTGTGTGTGTGTGTGTGTGTGTGTGTGTGTGTGTGTGTGTGTGTGTGTGTGTGTGTGTGTAGTCATCACACACACACACACACACACACACACACACACACATGGGGTACTGATCAATATACCCACCAGCCCGGGGTCGCTACTCTCAACGTAATAGTTTTCAGGCTCTTTCTTCCTTGACTCTTTACTCTCTTCCTTGTATTTCTCTTACTCTCTTCCTTAACTCTTTACTTTCTTGACTCTCTTTTACTCTCTTCCTTGACTCTTTACTCTCTTCCTTGTCTCTCTCTTACTCTCTTCCTTGACTCTCTCTTACTCTCTTCCTTGACTCTCTTTTACTCTCTTCCTTAACTCTTTACTCTCTTCCTTAACTCTTTACTCTCTTCCTTAACTCTTTACTCTCTTCCTTAACTCTTTACTCTCTTCCTTAACTCTTTACTCTCTTCCTTGACTCTCTCTTACTCTCTTCCTTGACTCTCTTTTACTCTCTTCCTTGACTCTCTCTTACTCTCTTCCTTGACTCTTTACTCTCTTCCTTGACTCTTTACTCTCTTCCTTGACTCTCTTACTCTCTTCCTTGACTCTTTACTCTCTTCCTTGACTCTCTCTTACTCTCTTCCTTGACTCTCTTCTCTCTCCCTTAATTAACTCTCTGCTCTTTCACTACAAAATCTCCAAAATATAATGTGTTTCAAGAACTAACATGAATGAATAATAAAACAGCATTACTTTATGACTTTTATATCACACTACTAAAATACGAAGCAAGCAGGAAATAATAATAATAATAATATAAACGGTAATAAAAAGATCCACAACAGTTTACATTAGTTAGACCTTTACACAATGATAAGGTCACTATACTGTCTCTCTCTCTCTCTCTCTACCTTTCCTCCTCAACTTGACAAATATACTCTCTATTTCACTTTGTCCCACTCTTGCCCTGTCTAAATTACCAAAACCTTCATTATAATATATACTTCCATTATTTTCGTGTTATCTTTCTCGTATCATAACCATATTAATTAGTTTTTTTATATGATGACTGGTACTTCACATTATTATTATTATTATTATTATTAGTTTGGTGACCATAACTTTTTTTTTCAGTCTAACCAATGCAATCAGAAATGTTCAAGGACCCACGTGATGTAGTCAGAATATTGGAGGTTAGTGAGTCCTTCATATATTGCCACGAAACACCACCTATATGGAAGGAGCGTGTTTCGTGGCATAGTCAGGAGGAAACAAAAGCCTCCAGTTCTCATTCATGATCACAGGGTCCTTAACACCATTAGCCAAATTATTACTAGCTGCTTCATAACTTTGTAAATAAATACGATCAAGCATTTTGCTCATTTTTCCCGTCCATGTCCCAGCCAGCCAGCCCTGTCTCTGCCCCTCCCCCACCCCTTCGCATGTCGCCCTTATTTTTCACCTCTTCCTTCCCTTCCCTCCCTTTCTTTTCCTCTCCTCTCCCCTTTCTTTACTTGTTGCTCTCTCTTACTTAATCACTGACACTCACGTCCTCACACAACCTTTGGATCAGTGTTTAGTGAAAATAATAAGCTCTCAATCTCTTTTATGCAAAATAATGGGACACCTAGCTACCATTTGTAAACTGATCGAGTACTAAGTGTGTGTGTGTGTGTGTGTGTGTGTGTGTGTGTGAACTGAAACGTTGTCAGTCCAGGTTCCTCCTCATAGTAATTATCTACAGCTAATAAATGACTTGCATGTGTTTCGAACTGTGGGAATACTTGGCTTCCACTGACAGGTTAGAATCAATCAATCACAGATACCTTTGTTTATACCACTACTGGACATTTAACGTCAGCTGCAGAAAAAACAAAAGAAAAGAAAAACACGTCCATTTGGTAGGTTTTTCATCCTGGCAAAAATGCACAGGATCTCTCCCAATTCACATGACAAAAATGAATTGTCTTGAATTGATCACAAGTTATATAAAATTTTAAATAATTACCGAGTTGCGTGAATTCTTGTGGTAGGTGTTCTGTGTTACATTACATTTACATGAGATAAGAAAGGATATTAAATGAGAGAGACGTGTATTATCGCCTGGTAAAAGACATGTACAGCAGTTATATATATTGAACTTAAGGTAAAGTGTGTGTGTGTGTGTGTGTGTGTGTGTGTGTGTGTGTGTGTGTGTGTGTGTGTGTGTGTGTGTGTGTGTGTGTGTGTGTGTGTGTGTGTGTGTGTGTGTGTGTGTGTGTGTGTCCCAGGGAGTGGCGCCCCCTCTGTGCCACCTGGGGAGTGCTTATGGCTTCCTGTATGTCTGTCATTTACTCTCTCTCTCTCTCTCTCTCTCTCTCTCTCTCCACATAGGCAACACTTGACCATTTCTATATTTTTCTTCCTAACGAAAACGAATAACTGTCAGAGAGAAGTTCCTATAAAATCCAAATGTCAATATTCTTTGTAAATAAACCCACAAAAAGTGCTTGAAGTAATAGGAGAAGATTTTTAATATCATAAGAGAATTTAAGTATAATGTAACAATAACTTCCATTACGCCATCAAAGAGACCTAAATGTTTTCAAGCACCGGAAATACGAAGACGATGTTCATGAATTAACGTCAACCCTTGTTTTGTATTCTGTATGGTGTGTGTGTGTGTGTGTGTGTGTGTGTGTGTGTGTGTGTGTGTGTGTGTGTGTGTGTGTGTGTGTGTGTGTGTGTGTGTACTGGTATATGTGTGTTTGTGTGTCTGTACTTGTAGTGTGTGTGTGTGTGTGTGTTATAATAGTAGTGTGGTTGTGTGTGTGTACCGGTATATGTATGTGTGCGTTTGTGTGTCTGTACTTGTAGTGTGTGTGTGTGTGTTATAATAGTAGTGTGGTTGTGTGTGTGTGTGTGTGTGTACTGGTAACCCCCAGAGTAGTGTGGCTCGAGGGTTACTCTGACTGGCTGGTGTCTGCGGCCCTCCTCCTCTTCTGATTGGCTGGGAGACCACTGCTGCAGCTCTGACTGGCCATAGGGGAGGGAGGGGGGGAGGAGGGTGTTGCGCTGGCTGCACTGAACACTCCATTTCTTTCCTCTATCATTATTAAGACTATATTTTTCTTTCAGTGTTTGAAATCAAGTCTACTTGAATTTTCTGTGTGTTATATTCATATCTTTTGATTCGCTATTATCTTAGAAGGGATATATAAGGGGACTGGTTGTGTGGGAATGATGGGTTCGAGGGGGACTACAGCTAGCTCCGGCTTGCTGCAAAGGGTGCGTGGAAACAGCGCCCCGGTGCCCCGGTTCAGAGCCAACTATTGATCCGCCCTGGACAGCCTTCAACAGAGATTAGCCAGGTCGCGGGGTTTAAAGCTGCGATTAGCGGTGGTGGTAGTGACTGTGTCAGTGTGTACAGTATATAGTAGTTCCCAGTTTAGTCACCCGTCATCACTGCTGACATCATACTCGCCCCCATCCATCACCACTATCGTCACCACGAGCAACGCAGAGGGTCACCACCACCATCACTACCGACCACCGTCACCATGACCACTAATGACACACTGCACCACACAACAATACAACACCATGCACACAAAACCGGCAAGAGGTATACAAATGCATTCCCACACACACACACACACAACATACAACAATTACATTGAGCAATCTATCATCAGTATTTCCAGAAAAGCATGAAATTTTTCATATACATTTAGCACTATACATTAACAATAAAACCTACTATTATGATGCCAATACTTTCACCACCAATAATAATAATAATAATAATACCAACACTCGTTCATATTTATACAACTTAACGTTTGTACTAATACTGTTCATATTACTTCATACACCAACATAAAACATAATCTCATATTTATACAACTTAACGTTTGTACTAATACTGTTCATATTACTTCATACACCAACATAAAACATAATCAAACTATTATGAACAAAATAACACATGATACCTTTACCATATTCAATTCAGGTATTTTTTTAGCATTTTTTCCCTTACATCATAGATCTGCTAACTGAACCAGGCCTATCATGTGTTACCATCTCGTGACCTTTACTGTGTGTGAGTGAGTGTGTGTGTGTGAGGGAGGGACGGAGAGAGTGGTATGCAGTGTATGTGTGTGTGTGTGTATATACGCGGGGAGTGTGTTTGTGTGTCAATAGAATGTTGTGAATGTATGTGTTGTGTACATACTTGTGTACGTGAGTGTACCAGAAGCCTGTACTCTGTGTGCGCGCGTGTGTGTGTGTGTGTGTGTGTGTGTGTGTTAGACATGTATGGTATGCAGCAGAATAGTTGTGTATGCATGTGTGTGTGTGAGTATTTGTGAAAAAGCTGGGTAATGTGGTGGTAGTCTGGTAAATGATATAGCGTGGTATGAGGCAGGGGTGGTAGTAGTAGTAGTAGTAGTAGTAGTGGGGGTAAAGTGGTGGTAGTAGTAATGGTGATGTGGCAGGGGTGGTGGTGGTGGTGGAGCAGGGATGGGGACCGTGATGGGGGGTAGGGTGGTGGTGGTGGTGGTAATGGAGGCCCCATGACCCCGCTACAACGCCCTCCCTCCATGACACCCTCATTGATTAGAAGCAGCTGGACCCCGTTACACCGACTCCCTAACAGCTGACTCCCCTGGGCCTCACATGTACACCCCCAACATTACCCTCCCCCAAACACATACACACGCACACACACGAAAAATAATAATAATAAAAACATATACAGCAACATGCATTCGTGACAACTACATGTATACTGAAACACCATTTAGTCATAATAAAATTCTCTATTCATTCTCTCTCTCTCTCTCTCTCTCTCTCTCTCTCTCTCTCTCTCTAACCACTTCCACTCACTCACTCACTCTCTCTTTTAATTCCGATCCCCCAAACCACTTCCACTCACTCTCACTCTCCTAGGCTCCACTTCGCACTTTTCCCCTCTATTCCTGCATAAACCCTGCCTATCCCAACACCATATCGTTTCTGCTTCCCTTTCCCCCTCAACCTTACCCTCCATCAGTCAGTCCCCCTCAACCCACGGTGTGTAGCTCTCCTCGTTGTTAACATTCTATCCCTGACCCATTCTTTATTCCCAGTGGCATTAATTTTATTTACTTCTCAATATCCTCACTCACTCTCTAACCATCATATCTCATTAGTTTCCTTTTGCCTCCTCCCCTCACTACGATCTCTCTCTCTCTCTCTCTCTCTCTCTCTCTCTCTCTCTCTCTCAATAATTATTTTTCTCTCCACACCCTCGCCCTCTCATTATAATTCTTTGGATTTTTTTTATTTTCGATCTCATTCCTCCCCACTCCTTTTCTCTCGCCTCCTTCCCCTTCTCTCTCCACCTTCCCCTCTCTCTTATTAATTTTACCGAGTCTATTTATCTAGTGGGCCTAAGACTACAGCCTCTTCAGCCCACTTTAGTAATCACTACCATCTCTGTTTACCTTACTACCAGAACCACCACTACCATCATCACTACACTTCACCATCACTACACTGTAACCACCATTATCACACAATCACCGTCGTCGCCACACCGTCACTACCATCTTACACCGTCACCACCATCATCACACTATCATCCCCGCACCGTCACCACCATTTATTCATCCAACCACACTCAGCACATAATTTTCTCATTCGACCAAATCGTAGTTCCTGTCATGAATCAACGTTATGTTCTAGTCTCTGTCATGAATCATCGTTAAATCAGTGTCAATTTCTAGTCCCTGCCATGAACCAATGTAAAATCAGTATGGATTTTGTGTCGCTACAAAGAGTAAACATTCAATTATCGCCACGTCCTATAGATATAATAAAATAATAAAAAAATAATAACAGACGTTAAAATAAATTGTGTTCCTCGCCATGAAGAATGTTTATTAACAAAATTTCAGCTTAGAGGCGAAATTTACTCTTATGAATATGGAGCCTGCCTTGGTGCCATCATTCCAGGGATTCACCTTCACTATGTCAGGGATCATGGCTATAATGCCTTTATGAACCACCGGAGGCTACCAAAACAACACACTCTCCCCCAACCCACCTCACACCGATCACCCTCCAACCCACCCTACACCTATCACTCTCCACCCCACCCACACCACACCTACCACCAAATCAACCCACCCTCCTCCACCCCACCTCACACCTATCACCCTCCATCCTACCCTACACCTACCACCATAACAACCCACCCAACCAACATTATATTGACACCCTCTCAACCACCTCTACCACCCTCCTACCCACTATCCCCAATATTACCCCCCCCCCACCACCACCCTCCTATTAACATCGCCGCCCACCTTCCATCACCACTACCAGCACCACCACCAACTCTATAACCCCAACCTACCACCCACCCCTAACATAAACACACACACACACACACAGAAACACTCTCTCTCTCTCTCTCTCACAAGAAGGTTGTAATATTGACTTCGCGGCTTTCTGAGATTTGCGAGAACAATCCCGGGACCAGGCTTTGTTAGTGAGGTGTTTTAGATGTGTGTGTGTGTGTGTGTGTGTGTGTGTGTTTGCTTGTGAGTTTCCATTGCCACCTTAGTTACACCAACCAGTACAAAGCATGCATCTCTCTCTCTCTTAGGCCTGATTCGACAGGAAGAGATCCAGTGCACTGTCATCAGGAAAAATGAAAACAACCCATTGTAGCGTACTCACCAGGTGGCGGAGACTCTTGAGGTGGTAGGGGTTGATGGCAAGAGCATTCTGGTAGCAGGTCTGGGCCTCGTGGAACTCGCTTTTCTTCTCATGCAGCAGCCCCTTCTGTTGGGTCACACCAAACCACAACATTAAACTTCATGTATTACTAACTAATTATTGGTGGTAAATGTCCACAGTTTATCAATATTATTACTGTAGAGTCAACCCAGCTGAAACAGTAAGTTTTCAAGCTACAGTACTTTATAGACTGAGTGTTTTGGTGAAAGTTAGCATAGGAGTATTACAGGTCATTTCTGGTGATGTTCTTCAGACTGCCTGGGCCCTCCCATAAGAAGATCTTGTCTCTACCTCTGACAGTAAATGAAAGTCATGAAGAAAATGCCACTCTACAATACTATACTTCAAGCTTCAAATCTGAACTCTTTATATAGCAAGATATGACCAGTGTTTTAACTTACCATGAACATTATGTGATGGCTCATTGGGAAAATTGAAGATGCCTCTTGGATGCAGTGTGCTGCTTCTGATAGCTGGTCTGTCCTGAATTACAGACAGAGTATTAGAAAATATATGAAGATAAGAAATGCTGTATGATGAGGAGCCTTTATTTACAGTGTTTTCATAATACTGTACTACAATTTATTAAAAGTTTTGTTCTTTCTTCTGCATCAATAACTGTAAGCATTTAAAATATTATACATTCAATTACAATCTTGTTATCTAGGAAAGATACTACTGTACTAAATAATCTAATGATAGGTCAGGGTATCTTGGCATAATCTCCTTCTTTTAATTTTTTGGTTAACTACCATATAACATAGAGAGATGCCTGATGATACCAAAGCTGTTTTGGGAAAACTAGGCTATGTGTGACACCATTTCTGATTACTAGCCAAACCAAAGGGAGATGCAATAGGTATCAGAACAAAGACAATGGAAGCTAAAAAGGTAAATTCCCATGATACACCTGTGTAATAGTCATGAAATGTAACAGGTACAGCTAAGTTTTGCATACAGAATTACTGCTTAGGATTAGGCTAATGGCATAATGTCCAATGGTATGTGGTAAGATTTCAATACAGTACTGTACATTGTACTGTACTATTATACAAGTCAGGATTAATTCAGTATATACAAGTACTGTATAAGTGAAATGCCACCCTAAGCAACAGTGTAGGTGGAAGATATTACAGTATTGTACTTATAATAACTGTTTCATATACACTACCATACAACATTCTATTTATGAAACTTACTTGATGTATAACTGAGCTGTAAGCAACCAAATTTGTATTTGCAGGAGCCAGGCCTGGTGAGGCCCTGGCTTTGGCTGATATGAAGAGAGAGATGATGCCACTTCTGACAATGCTTGTTCCACACGGGAGGCGGCCACACTCTCTGCGTGTACTGATGCTGTGGGGGGGTGAGGGGGAGAGTCAAGGGTAAGTTGGGGCCTAGGGCCAAGTTTTTCAGGGTTAGTGTCCAATGGAATGGTAGGAGAGAGAAGTCTAAGGTTCAAGGACACCACTTCCGAGAAGACAATCCCCATAGAGGTTGGGGCCGAACTTTCAGCGGGGTTCGGGGCTGCGGGGAGAGGGGCGGGGCTCAATATCAGGTTCATTAGCCAGTCATAACAGTTAGTGTACAGTACTGAACAAGTATTTGTGACCACCATAATACACTACCATGATTACTGTTGCTTCTAGCACCATCATCAGTATAGTCAATCTTTGAAGTATGGGATTTTTCCTGTTACATATTTTAAATCAACTAGTGTTAAGACTCAGTACTACCTTATGATAAAATATGCTACTCAAGGCTTATTGAATCTATATATGGCCATTGGATGTAATCAATGCTTCTCTCTGACAAGAAAAGTTACCTCCTGTACTTTTGTTAGAGAATAGGCAGAATATATCTGCCATTGTTTTACAAGTAAAAGCACAGATATATTGTAGGCAAACTAAAGGCAACTTATTCCTCCAAAAGTGAGTTGAGGAACTGATTATCTAATTCAAGGTGTCTGTTTTGTAGCAAAGTTTGGTGTAATCATGGCATTAATAGCCTCCAATACACAGACCACCTGTATTGGTGGCCTGTTTTTTGGAATAATTGGCAAGGGCTTGTAGCATCCAGTTCACTCCCCTTAATCCTTAGAGTATTGGGGGGGAGTTGTGTTCCTGTGGTACAGTATTTCAAAATGTCTGCTATTAGTACCAGTCTAGTGTATCATTTTATTCATAACCAGTTGTTATGGGATACCATTAACTCGAATAATTCTTAGCATTATTATTATAATTTTATATCCCCCCCCCCCCCCCGACACTGGACATAAGCTTCATCAAGCCTGTTACCATGGCCCAGGTCAACTGCTACTCACACACATACACGTCACGACTTCCTGGACATCATTTTCCTCCCCTCCAAGAAGAAATCATCCTGAGATAATAAGAGCTTATCTCTGGCCATCACAGGATGATTTTCTGCCATTATTCAAAGATTACAAACTGTGTGTTATGGTGCCATATTATAAGGGTAAAATACCATGGTGGTCAAACATACTTGCCTTTAAAGGGGTAAGATATTGATGGTGAAGTGAAGGCAACTGATTCCTGTAAACTATGCCAGAAAATACAACACCCAAGATGAGTTAGTCTGCTTCTTGTTGCACTGTTTATAGGAATTAATAGTCTCTTATTCACAGACAACTTCTTCCCCTCATAAGGTGCCTACTTGAATACATGTTAAGGTAATTACACAAACTAAATCAAGCACAGTTATATACAAATGGCCTTTTTTGTGGACAAAAAGCAACATATCAAGACATATACAGTACAGCAATAGCTACAGATACCATACAATGTTATGTATATACAACATTCAATTACAACAGTGGAATTGTCTACAGAGTGAAGAGGAATATACAAGTTTCAAAGTGGCCATAAACATAACTACATAGGTTCAAGTAGGCAGTACATTGCAAAATACAACCATATTGTGCATTTGAAATAAATATATTACACAAGTTTATGACAGATATCAACAATAATAGCACAAAGTATAACAGCCTTACAGATATGATGGTGCAGAGTCACAGACAATACTTAATATCAGATAGTACCGTAGCACGCCCCCCCTGACATAATTGATTAGGCATTCCCCCAAGTCACACCAGTCTTGTTATGCCTGTGTAGGAATAGCTGTCAGCGTGTGAGGATGTATTTTCAGCGCTCCGCTTTTTCGCTAATCACCAAGTATGTACATAAAAACAACAGTGAAGTTACATTTCATATTGTTTTATTGAAAAATGTAATTTTGACACATTTCATGATAAAATCAGAGCGTGAAAACGTACTTAAAATTGTCAGGAGAGTGTAAAAGTGTACTTTGAGTTGTGGTCATTCTGAGCTGGCTACCCATCCTACAGATGTCCATTTAGTCTTTACAAGTACATCAGGAGAGATAAAAGTTTGTACTTCAATATCATGTATCATTTATTCATGTAGTGTAAGTGGTTTACACGCTATTAGCCGTCAAATGTGTTGTTTACATTTTGAGCGCGAGGTGTGAAAAAGCCCGGGCTACGGTGGTGGCACAAGCCAGAAGGCCCGGGCTTCAAGGGTTAAAGCTGTAGGTGCCAAGTTATCTTGAGAAATGCAGGTTAAGGGAGCAAGTTACTGGTATCATTCTGGTGGTTACTGAACCCTCCAAGCTGTGCTAAGAAACAGAATATCTCAAGTTTGGTTGTCTGAATTCTGTCAGTTTAGAGGACTCAGCAGCTCAGATATCTCAGAGATTAATTTCACTGGCTTGTAAATCTCAAGAGTGGAATAAAAGACATTGTCTGTGACTGTACAAAACACTACAGTACGAAGGGCTGTATACATAAATAACCCCCTGCCAGACAATACTCAAAGACCAGTACTGTACAATGGTTCCAATGGATCTGTCATGCTGGTCAAGTGTCACTGTCTAGCTTAAGAGTTTTGCATAAAACAAACATCATTAAGTAAGAGCTTTTACTGACTTTAGTTTGCAATTAGTTCTTCAAGTCAAAAGATGACTAAGCAAGAACAAAATCTTGTCAATAATGACTCATCCTTGAATGATTGTTGCTTTATGAAATATGGCAACAAAATCTACATCACAACCAGTATATTTTCTAGTACAGTATATGGCCCAAATGGGACACTCACAGGAACACCTATTCCTTTGCCCTCCTTACTTCATCCTCCACTTTCAGGACAGATATGTACCAATTAGGTTCACAACTCTCCCCCATTCCCCTGCAAACATGTTGGAGGACACAAGAAACCTTAGTTTGACCAGAGGATGAAGGAAAATGTGTTCATGCGATACCCGTTCAGCCATACAGTGAATACAAGACTTTCAACTCACCAGCATCCTTGTCAGACATATTGAAAATGCTGTATGTGTCATGGTTGGTATGGTGGTATGACTGCGAGTCAGTTGTATCAGAGGAGAGTTGCTCCTTATACAGCTTCTGCCAGAGGGTCAGCATTCGGCGTGCTGTCAACAGGGCCACCTCTCCCCCAAACACTGCCTCCTCCAGGCTTGCACGAACATACATCAGGTGCAGGTCATCAGGATATTCCTTCAGAGCTGCCTCACAAAGCTGCAAAAATATAATAAGTACACAGTAGGCTCTTGATATACAGTAACATGAATATATTTAGCAGATTTCGTTCAACACAGGGCCACTAACCTCATACTGCCATTAGAAATCAAAAGGCAGTTTCCAACTCTCCTATGTTGAAACTGATGTCTTTCTTTAGATTATAAGCTACTTAGCTTCTTTACAGTTCCTTTCCTTGTTTCTGTTTTCACTAGCTCTGTTCACATCACCAAACTCTGTCACATAACATTCAATATCATTGCATTTGAAAGGTCCATGCAGGTTTGTAGTTTGTAATGTTTTTTTTTTTCATTTTTCTCCTTCATCAATAGCTTCAGAATTACCAATTTTATGAATTAGGCAAAAAAGATCATGAAAAAGAAAATGCTCTTACCTCCAGTGCTTCTTCATAATCTTTCTGAGCAGAGATGAGTAGTATGAGGAGATGGAGGGAGTGTGGGTGATCGGAACGGAGGTAGAGTGCAAGCTTGACATGATGCATTGCCTCAACCAAATGAAAGTTCTGGGCATACAACAGGGCCAAATAGAACTCCACCAGGTGATCACTTGAGTCCAATTGCTGCGCTCTGTCAGTGGTAATGGAAAAAAACTACATGCCAGCCAGAAAGAAGGGAAAGCTAATCTCAAATTAATTAATTAAGAATGGCTGGTAATTTTAACACTATTCACTGGATAGCACCAGAGAATTCTTCTTTCTGGAGGAAAGCACTACTGATGCCTGAAGTCTAAAAGCTATTTCAATTAACCCATTAACAGCAGCTAATATCTTAAATACCATACAGTACATGGATTATTGCCAAACACCTTAAAATAGTACAGGAAATATCCCTGAAAACAATGAGCTTGGTTGATTTCAAATTATGCAACAATCAAACAGTAAGAGACATTGATTCTCATTAAGTGGGTACTTACTTTTTCAGGAAATACTCTTAAAGTCTCATCACATAGCCACTGTTAAACTAAGAAAGTATTTCAAGTATAGGATTATATTTCAAGTATAGAATTATATAAGTTCATATCAGAAGGGTAATATTGCATCACACCATTTTAAAATGCTGTACCAGTATCAGAGGGGTAATATTGCATCACACCATTTTAAAATATTGCATCAGTATACACATACCTTGTCAAACTTTCCAGTGCCTTAGCCCTGAGGGTGTGAGAATTAGAGTGGCGCTGGTCATGGTTGGCACTCAGCATGAGCCCCATACCTTGGTACAAATAGCACCGGGCTGACAGGAAACTCATGCGTTCTTCACAACACTTGATGGCTTTTTCTACCCATTCCAATCCTTCATCAATCTGAGGCAAGATATGTATTATTCATATAGGTATAGTATCTGGTTACTTCTTAAAATCATCAATACCCCATTTCATTTTTTTCAAGGGGTGGGGGGCTACAGAGCCAGAGGTGGAAGAATGAATACAGAATACATGATGAGGGACAGAAATACCCAGTAAAATGGGTCACAATCACATTCCTGCACTCCTTGAAAAAAGGGGAATAGGGTACTGATCAGGATGAGGACACTGAATTTAACAATTACACTCCCTTTCAGATCCACAATATTTTCAGCTCATCTCAACAAGTTCTTGCATCCATGACCAAAGTCCTTTCATTTAGCCTTTATGAAATGAACCATTTCATTGGCTGCCATGTTAAAACTCTAACATACACTCCTACTAGACAATCTGTAACTTTCCAATTCTCCCCTAGAGAATTTGCCCTGTTAAGTGCATATGGTAGTTACCTTGGCTAGTTGTTGAAAGCAGAGTCTAGCAGCGAGGAGACAGTAGTGAGGCTGGGCAGGTAAAAGGCGGTGAACTTCCTGAAGAACTAGCAGTGCCCGGGCATCCTTCCTACCACATGCTAATGCCAGGCCAAACTGCTGCCAGACATGACTCTCCTCGTGGGAAAACTTCATGGCTCGCTCAAACACCTAATGAGCAACACACACTTAAGTTAGGAAAATACTCTGGTTTAGGAAAATGCACTGGTTTATGAATGTATCACAAGCTTAGGAATATACAAAAACTTTAGGAACAGATATCATAATAAGTTATCTAAAAATTTACAGTAAATAATATAACATATTATATCCTTTGTATACAGTAGGAGCTTCATACAATTTTGGCATCAAACTTATTAACCTTTAAACCGCGGTTAACGACATAAGTCGACAGCACCAACAAGAGTGGGTAACCGCGGGTGATGACAGAAGTCAACAGCGCAGTTTTTATATATGTGCACCCCCTAACATAATTGATTAGGCTCACAACAGAGGGTGTGTGTGCTTAGGCACTCCCCCGAGTCACACCAGCCTTGTTTTGCCAGTGTAGGAAAAGCTTTCAGTGTGTGAGGAGGTATTATCAGCACTCCGCTTTTGGGTTAATTAACATATAAGTACGTAAAAACGACAGACGTTATACAGGTATTTCATATTGTTGTGTTGAAAAATGTGATTCTGACACGTTTTATCATGAAATCAGAGTGTGAAAACGTACTCATTCTGAGCTGGCTACCCACCCTACAGATGTCCATTTAGTCTTCACAAGTACATCAGGAGACAGCTAAAGGTTTGTACTTCAATATCATGTATCATTTATTTATGGTGCATAAGTGGTTGCACGCTATTAGCCGTCAAATGTGTTGTTTATGTTTTGAGCGCGAGGCATGAAAAAGGCCCTGGCAAGAGAGTGGCCATATTCGAGAAGGCCCACGCTTAGAGGGTTAAAACAAAATGTACCCATTCTGCTTACTAATCATACTGCCTAGTCCAGAAACAATTAAACTTTTATATCTCACCTCAATCAAAATTTTAAACTGCTTTCTTCTAGCAAGGGAGATACAGAGGAGGTCATACACAGCAGTGGCATTGTCAAAAGCATGTACCCTAGCATTCTTGAATTCAGGTGACTGGCTCAGCACTGCTTCCCTGACTGCCATTGCCTCACTGGAAAACAGAAACTGTTTTGGTAGCTGTTCCTCCTGCTATGCAATGGATTAATAGCATGAAGACTCATTCAGATATTAACAGAATGAAAACCCATTCAGAGATTGCATTGCAGTGTCTAAAGGCCCACTATACTTTAAACAGGTTAGGCTCATATCATAATCAAGTTCTGAAGGACTCCTACATTAGCAGAAAACTCGTGTAGGAATAAGGCTTACATTACATAAATTTTATTTCTGAGGGAGGGGAAGTTTTGATCTAGTTCAGGATCTCTTTACCTTCCTATGGCTTCCATCTTATTAATAAATGGTAAATCTGAATCCAATACACATACTGTACTGTACAATACCTGATGAGAAGTAAGAGAATTATCTCTTCATTTATATTCCTGGGGACAAAGAGGTTGGTGCCCGAGTAATTCTGGGGTTTCCAGGGACTTTCACCAGACTTCAGGTTCGAGCTGCTTTTGCTCCTTTCATCTAAAAAAATAATAATGAAAATTAAATAAATCACCTGTTGACATCTTGTATTCATTTTAGCATGCCTGATCATTCTGATTTCAATAATGAATTTATAAGATTATTGTGTTGTTTACATGGTCACTAACACATGTGGTAGATCCCAATGTACATTAGCACCTACAATATGAAAATAAAATTGGGAGTATCAGACTAGAAAGGAGAGTTTGCATTAATTCCACTAATTCATCTCTGGTGTGCAAACATTCCTAATTGTGACAGTACTGTACATTAATGAGGATCTGACCAAAATGTTTTCCCCCTTGAGTGGGTGGTTGGTAAGTGTGTTCTGAACAGCCTCGCAGGAGAACCTCAGCCAACTGCCTTGCCAAGGTCAAACGCAGGTGTTGGGTTGCCGTTGACTCCACTGCTGCCAGCATACTCCTGTGGAAGGCCATGAATTCACTGACCCTTTTAGGTGTGATACCCTCCACCAGCCCAAAAACAGGATGTATTTTTCATATTTTACAAAAGGCAAAGTTCGATTTAACACACCAAAATATATGTTTCAGTCTCATATATCAAACCTTTTATTCCACAATGAAGTGCCAAGGATATAAAATATATATTATAGATATCATTGATGTAAGCACAATAATGGTAAAAATACTCAAAGAAATATAATATTCATTTTGGTAACCAAAAGGCAGAGGAGAATGATATTTCAGTACAAAGCATAAATATATAGGAATAGAGGTAAATATAGACCACCAAACCTGTATCTAGTTATAGCTTTATCTAGTTGGCCAGCCTTCATGTAGAGGATTGGGGCACGCTGCAGAGCTGTTTCCAATATCACTCCAATTTTCTTGTTCTCTAACCCGCTTGGTGGCAGAGGTGAGGTGGACCCTGAAAGACAGGTGTTTTACGGAAACATTAAACTCTGAACAGGAAATTAAAAAATAATACACTTCACAAATGTACCAATCAATAATCTTCCCTAGATATGAGACTAGGTTCTACAGATCATTGCGTAGTGAACTTAAGTTTAACGTAAATTATTTTGTTTAACAATCATCATTCCTTGCTATGCAAGAACAATTAATCCTGAGATTAAAAAAAAAAGTGATGGTGAAGAATCTCCAGCTGTACCTACCAGTGGTGGTGGCTGCAGGGAGGGACTGAAGGGAGTGAGTGGAGGGTGTGGAAGTGAGCTTGTCCTGCTCCTGAAGGTACAGTAGGGTCAGGTCCCCGGCCAGCTCAAAACACCGAATCATTTTTTCCGATTTTTCTGCCCGCTGGTACTTGCTGTTATTTGGTAGTGGTACACGCTCCGAGCACAGGCCTAGGGAGGAGAGTAAGGGAATGAAGAGGAAGGAAGGAAGGAGACAGGCATGGATGAAAAGTCTCACTCCACAAGCTATTCTCATCACTTTAATTCTTTTATGATAAAGATTTCCCCATGACATTTTATTGATTCTATTACTGAATATTTTTGTCTATCTTATGGAAGATGAGTACAAAAGGCACAATGTGCTCACTCTGAAATAAAAATAAGAGAGAGGCATATGCAATTTTTGGGGTTTAATGAAATAAATGTTTAACCTTTGGATGACATTATATCTTTCCTCCTACATACAAATACATTTGCTGTGGAGGTAGTTAGAAAAATATCTAAATGTCACCATCAAATGTTGAATGTTTCAACAAAGGGTGATGCCTCCTGCACTTTTTTCTCAGTAATACCAAATGATATTCCTTGTCAAGGGCAGATACAGTGCTCCTAAACTAATGTCCAAAGAAAAAGAATATAAACCTTACCAATCTACTCCTTAACAACATCAAACATCTTTCATACTACAGTATTTGTAGTCTAATACTGTGCCAGGACAGAAAAACTTCTATCTCCAAAGGTTAAAGCTTGATTGATCAAATGACTGATTAAATGAATATAATGCTAGTGTCAGTGCAACAGTTAAAAGTTATTTAATAGCCAAAGAAGGAGATGGAGGAGGGAGACGGAAAGCTTTGAAAGATCAACAAGGAAGGGAGGACTAGGTAAAGAGCTGAAATTAATTAAATCAAGACTTTCAGCTCCTCAAACATTCACCTATGCCATTAAACAGACTCCATCAGTATTGGTATTTTGTGGTTCCGATTAAACACACACTAACACACACAGCCAGAAAAGAATGAAAGGAGGTGGGTGGGTGGGGGGGGGGGGCATTTGAAAGGGACCAGACTGTTCATTACATTCACATAGCCATCAATATCATGCAATAGGAACATACCATAAGGCCATAATCTGAGACATGGGTTACTACAGTACACACAATCTAATACTGTACCGTACTAAAAGCTGCCACAGATGCTATTTCCTATCTCTCTTCAGAATAAGAAAGTACACAAGGCATATATTAATCTATACATACAGTAGACTAAAACAATATGATAGCAATTCTAAAGCCATATGGGAGTTATGATTTTGTCAAGAATTTAGAAGACATTTCTTTCCCAAAAATATAATACGATATTATGTTTCCTTAGTTAAATTTGCTTGATTTGTTTTGATGCAAAGTTTGCAGTAATTGGTGATATATCCTTAGCCCTCTTAAGGCAACAATGGTTAAAGCTCTGCAATAGTATCAAACAGTATGTAGCTCTTAAGAGTAATGCAGTCTTTCCACACTAACTTGGCTAGTAGGTCCTACCCCTTCTTGTTCCCATAATTGGTTGTTAACAGATGGTTATTATTAACCAATCAGAGAGTTTGGCCCATCATAAATCTGGTCATGTGGCTGAGCTGATTGGTTAATACAGCACTTGTTACAAATTAACCAATCAGGAGGTGGAGGGGCAGGACCCTTCGGGTAAGTGAGTGCAGAAAGACTTGTTACCTAATAAATTGAATAATACAGTAAAATAAAATTCACTCTCCATAAGACATGAAGCTAACTAGACAACATGTTGCTGGAAAATGAGGCTATCAAATCCTCCATATTTAGCCAAACAACAGACTTTCAGTTGTATGTGTTTCCTGACAGAGTCTGGGGGAATCAAGTCTCTAACATGCCAATACATCTTTCCTCCCTTAAATTGTGCATGCAAGTGAGTTGACTGGAATCAACTTGAAGCCATACAATAAGAAAAGTACAGATGAGTAAGAGGTACAGGGTTGCTATACACCATAAGGGTAAAATACTATAAAGTCAAAAAAGAGTCTTGCAGCTTTGTTCCTCAGTACTACATCACTTCCTGAAAACAATATTTGAGACTGCAATCAGACTATAGATATAAGCATCATTTGAGGAGAAGCCATAATTGATGATGGACTTCACTACAGTACAGCCGGCAGCATAAATTCGCGTCCATATCATGTACTTAATATTGCTAATATGACCAGATAGTTGCATTCTGAACCAATTTTTATTCCAACAACATACGTAATTTACTATACGAGAATTATATCTGTCATCTATGCATTAAAATTGTATTACAACATCACTATAGATAATACATAAGCAGGTGGAAATGAAGCGAACTTATGCTGCCGACTGTACATATAGAGCAGTAAGATAACAACAACAGTATAATGTACATGGAGTACAGAACTTCGGACATTGAAAACTCACAAGGCCCAAGATATTGTCAGTACATTGGAAGCTAATGATTTCTCCAAATTGTGCCACACAAAAGAAAAGTCTAACTATTTCTTGATACAATTTGGGGAATCAGTAGTTTCTAACTTATCCTCAGATGTTGTCACAATCATGATATTACCACCTGTGCCGGGTAACAAAATTACACAATAATTCTTGGAGTGGAAACAAGACATTCTACAGTTCATACTGAGGTATTATGAAAAACTAGACTGAAACTTGGCTTGCAGGATGGCTTGAGTGAGTGTTCATTAAAACTCTGACGGTTCCAGAAAAAATAGACCTATTGAAAAGAGGCTTGAAGGAACAGTGTAAGTTCTAACTTCCTTCTTGTTTATCATACATGTATTTCACTGGGACTGCTGTATATCAGAACATATAATGTTCAATATAACACAGTCTACAGCCTCGCCTTGCACTCCAGTACAATTCCAACAACTGGGCCCTTAATGCCAAATATGTTAATGATCATCATAATAGTACACAGTACTTCACACAAAGTCCAGTACACCAAGCATTGCACAACAGAATGTAGCAAGTCAATACCATACAGTACTGTATACAAAAAATATTGCATAATACACAGAGTATTGATGAATGCAACATGTCAGGATATTTAAGGAGGTACTGTATTAGATGGTCTCAGGAAAATGGAGGCTACCAATTCCTCCAAACTGTGCCAATAAACATAAACATAATACAGTACAGTATCTCATTATATGAGGTGGTCTGTTTTATATCAAAGGTTGAAGAAATCTGGAGTCTCCATTTTCCCAATATCTTCTACTTCCTTAAATGGTAATACTCATACATACATATAGTACATTACAGAATGCAGTAATACATGCTGGACACAAGAGTATCAAAGGCACTACATTCTCTACTACAAACATTATTGTTACAGATTTCTTATCATTTCTGTTTTACCTCGTGCCATTGTGAAGTACTAAATATTAGGGTAAATTTCTCAGTTGTGTCTTGTCAGTTTGCAAGCACCCAAGCATATGTTATTGTATGTACTGATATATTATTGTGAGGTTTTAATGAACTGGGTGGGGATACTGATGACTAAACTAAGTATTTAAGTACTGTAATGGTGGTGATGGTGTCCCCTAACTACAGTAACTGTGTGTTAGCTGTGGTGAGTGTCTCTAATGAAGTGTGAATTGATACAGATTTTATTTTGATGAATTACAGTATATACTATAGTACTTAAGCTGAATAAACCAGATATATTCTTTATCACATACAGTACATTGAATAACAATGAAAGATCTCTGAGACAGCTCAATGAAGCAGATGGGGAATAAGCAAGAAAAATTAATTGTCTGTCTTGTGTGTGTGTATGTGTGTTTGAATCAGAGGGGTAGGTAGGTGTATAATATTGCTTGACATTCCAAAATGTTTCTATTAACAATGGCTAATCAAGCACTTTTTTTCCTTCTAATGTCACACACATAATGCAAAACACACATGAAAAGCTCTATACTTTAATCAGTTTTTCTCGAGTTGAAGGTAAACATCCACATCCAATTTCAAAAGGTTACATCTGGCTCTTGGGCAGTGATATTCATCCTACCATTGTTAGCCTTTATGATACTGGCTGTGGACATTTATCACTGCGTATAGAAAAACTAACGGTCTATTTTTTAGACAGTGCACATTCACCCAATGTTCTCAAGCATGCACAATATCTGTTAATTAGGTGTTATTCATCTGAGGTTCTTAGACATACTGTACTTATCTGAAATGTTCCTTCAAATGTTCAAAGCATTTATGAATCAGTCATAACCAGTTAGCCTATAAGAGTCTTGATGTCGTATGGTGTAACCTAATCAGTGATACAAATCAGCCTTCACATTTCTCTTATTTAGTTTGTTACTTCAAACCCTATCCTTGGTCGACCTGCTTGCAACAATGCTAAACTATGGGCATGCCAACAGCAGTGAAACCCTTGGACAGAGAACTAAATATTATGTCCATCCATTATTCAACAGCAGTTACAAGATGAATTTGACTGCATTTATATATTTGCCTTTTTAACCACATTAAATATAATACTGTCCTCCAGACATGAATAATTCCCAAACTCTTGAACTATCTACATAGGCTAGTCTTCTCACATATGCCCCATCCATCTGTAAATCTCAAGGTGTTCGCAAAAATTTGCTGTCATAGCAGTAGTACTGTACACATATGCCATGATCTGTACTGTACACATATGCCATGATCTGTACTGTACACATATGATCACTTGCCAGCACAACATTCGGACATAACAAGGAAACCACAACCACAGTATACAAACAATATATTCGATCAGTGATGGACTATGCAAGCCCTGCCTGGGCTTCAAACCTCACTGAGACTCATCACAACACCCTTCAAACCATACAGAACAGAGCCCTAAAGACAATCACAGGCTGCACAGCTACCACACCCACACCTACACTATGAAACCAAAGTCCTCAAAATCAAGGATCACCTTGACATGAGAGGCACACAAACACTTGCTGCAGCCTCCACAAACCCACACCATCCACTACACTACATGGCACAACACCCACACATGCCAAGGAACATCAAAACAACACCCAGTACACGATACCATACACAAATACTATCATCTCTTACACCCTGCCCACCCCAAACCAATCTCCAGAAACACATCCATACTCAAATCACTCATCAACCCATCCAAACACTCAAAAACAACACTCAGCTGCATGCACGACCTCCTGACATCCACCCATCCGAATCCTCCCTTCCCCGTGAGGACAGAGTCCACCTGGCCAGGCTGCGGTGTGGCCATCACCCGGCCCTTCTGACTTATCAGAAGAGGCTGGATGGAGCCATTGTGGATGCCTGTCCAGGATGTAACACAGCACCCCATTCTATTAAACACATCATTGAAGACTGCAACGCACACAACCACACTCGCCAACAACACAACATACACTCTCTGAGGGCACTGTGGGAAAGCCCGGTTCAGGCCATGACCTTCCTCAGGAGCTCGGGGCTGCTCGGCCAGACAGCTTGAGGAACTTCAACAACAACAACAACATATGCCATTGTCATATTATTATATGGGTTCACCACCGTCAATTTTCATGTATACTAATAGCTACCTATGTCTGTGTCTTACAGGATTTATGATAGGCCGTATAGAGTGGCAGCCCAAAACAGTTTGATCATAAGAACTGGTACAGCACTGTACCAATACCAGAGCACTGTAGTACAGTATTCATGATGTAACATAAAATATTCAAATATGGATATCTGCTGAGGGCCCCCAGCTGCTGAAATACAACAGAAAATCAATTGAATCTTTCATACATCTTCAGCTTTAACAATGTTGCCACCAGATCACCAGAAAAAGGGGTTGAAAGAACTAAAGTAAGAAACAAAAGTGTGAAGGTTGATGTTTTCTTAACTGGCTTACCCCGCAAAACAATAGGACTCGCAGATGTACAAAACATGAAGGGCTTTGATTTATAACACTAAAGACAAGTATGTACTACTGTATCAGACAAATAACACTTGAGAAAGTACTTTATACTGTACAATTGTACATAGTTAAGAAAACTGGAAAAGTATCCACTGCCTGTCTTTTACCTAGGAAAAAATGCAACAGCTCCCCTTCATATTCCCTAACGTTTTTTGGCACATGTGATGCAAACCAAGATAAAATTCACCAAACATTCATTCACTAGGACAATTATCTACAAGGTACAGCATGTGCTGTACTGTATTATAGTATACACTGGAATCAAACTTGCACTGAAGGCCTGATATCGCTGGAAGGGAACAGGTGCATTTTCACCAGATAAAGGAAATATATTATAAAAATTACCATATTATTAACTAAACTATTAATCTCTAAGCACAACAATACTTGCTGTTTCTGGGTTGGAGCGCTGAGCAAAGTCCTGAAGAGATGATGAGAGGTTATCAAGGACACAGGATACTGCTGTCTTGGCAAAGTCTATTGTTTTGAAGATGATGGTCAATGTCCACAGCTGATATAAATTCCATGCACCTGACTGGCCGATGTGAGACTACGAATTCATGGGTGATAATTCACTAAAGTACAATACTGTACAGTAAATAATAGCATGTATGAAACCAGAAGTGGACATTTCCCATCATCAACAGGAAAACAGTGGGAGGTAAATGCTGCAACTTGAGGCTTTAAAGAGGGTTAGATGTTGTTGGCAATTCAGAAGCTATTGCTTCCTCCAAAGTGTGAAGATAAACAGACTACCTCAGTTTAGGTGGTCCATCTTTGGTTAAATTTGGAGGAATCTGTAGCCTCCAATTCAATGACAACATCTCATCCCTTTGAGTACTTTTCTGGTTAAATCCATCAAACATAACATAAAGAACACACTTCAAAATATATCACTACAAAGAAGAAATATGTATGCAGATAAAGTAATTAACTCCTTGGCTGCAGCCTGTCTTCCATAATCACTTTTAGTGCTTAAAGGGATAGCATGTACAGTAGGTGGCACAATACTAATAATTAACTCTTTCACATCAGGATCGTTCACATGCCTGTCAGGCATATCGTAGTAAATTAAGAAATTTAAAAAATATTTTGCAGTATTATCTAAGCACTTCTTACAGTACTGAGGAAATTAAGATAATAATAGAATGTGCTATTATTTGGTACTGAAATTAATTAATACAACTTCTGTCATCAATCTTTCCCCTTTACTTCAACATATAATTCATATATAATTCTTAAATTAAAGTGGACGCTATTTTGGATTTTGTTTATTTTATAGGTGAGGACATTAGGTGGACATCTAGCCTATAGTGCTCACCTTATGCAATACAGAAAACGAAAGAAAATTATATAATGGAGCTTGACACTTCCTGTATTTCTATATATCTATTCAAGAACAGAGCCCAATGAGAAAGGGTTAAGAAAGGCCTTTTATATCTTATTATCTATAGCTAACATTTTATGAATGAAGTGACTTCTGTACCATGGTGCATATCAGTTGATATATCACAATTTTGTTTATTGTTTTACAACAGAGAGAGCTGTATGAAGTTATTTTTAGCCACATATTTAGAGTACAATTACTACTAAAATGCTCTCTGATTATACATATAATGATGTTCAGTATTTCCATAATTAAACTGTCTATGAACATATTATCAGTGAAAACAGCTGCAACTTGAGGGCTAAGAGAGTATTAACAATATCCCATTTATATACTTTACTGAAAAGAAGTAAAGAACTGTAGGTCATTATTGAAGAATGAAATCACACAAGTACATGCACTACCATGATTACCATGGAACATAATGCAGCAGGTAAATTAATTAATTTCCTCTGTTTGATGCACAATGGATCAAGATTTAGGCAAAGTCACCCAAATAAGGGATGGTGGTCTCTCAAATTGTTTGGATCATTGGGCATTATGGAGAGGGTTGGAACTACAATACAGTATTACAGGCAGTGATATAAAACTTCAACCATCATTTCTTTGGGTGACTGTACTGTCAGGAATTGATGGATGTGAGACATGGCTTGTGGTCCCAAACACCAATACCGTACTGTGCTAAGTTCCAGTGAGGCAGTACTGTAAAATGTTTTAACTACAGTACTGCATGCAGTTTTAAGGTAGTAAGATGCTGTTGGTGAACTCTAAACTGTTCCAAGGAAAGTATCTTCATTTTGCTATCATCTTATCACCTTAATTAAGCTATAACCTACCATGCTATTTATGAGATCTTAATACAGGTTGTTCAAATTTATGTACAGTATTATATTTTCATGTTTTTACCATGACCCTTCTTAAAAGAACCCTGCAATTCTTCATTGTTAGTGAATCGAAGGAGACATATCTCCAAATTATGTATAGAAACAGACTTCCTTAGTCTTGGTGCTATTTTTGACATACAATGTACTGTACTGTGGTGAAATCAGGAGCCTCCAAGTCACCAACTATACCTCAGATTCCTTAGACAACATCTGACATTTCTTATTTCATAACCAAAACAAATTATTGTATGGTAAACCTTGTCATAAAAAATATGGGAGAACCCTGCAAGTTAACCTCCAAACAATAGTTAATCACGTATCTATCACCTTTACTTTGATTAACTCAGATTGATATGCCTGATCACAAACAATTTCCCGATAAGCAAGTCTTTAACTGCTCAAGTCTTGTTTATTGTTTACTTTCTTGCTAACTCCATAGTAGAATTCAAGACAAAATGGTACAAATTTATACTGACTGACCAGTTACTCAGCAGTCATCTTGTACGGTAGTATATATCACAACTAACTACAGACTATGTACTCTCTTCAACTGAGGAGACACCAACTGCACTCAAAGACTTGACCTAGATAAGTCAAGCTTTGTATAAAACTCCCTGGTAGACAGAATAAACACTTTTTTTGTATACTGTAGCTAAAATAGCATTAATGTACTGTATAACATTAAGGGACCCCGTGATGTAGTCAGAAAATTGGATGCTAGAGAATCCTTCAAACATTGCCACGAAACACCACCTATATGGAAAAAACCTGTTTTGTGGCATGGTCAGGAGGAATCAGAAGCCTTCAATTTTCATACACGATCACAGGGTCCTTAAATTAACAGGTAAACCAAGGCAATCATATACTGTACTTGGCAACATTGCTGTACAGTAAGAAAAGCTTTGGAAAAAATATGCATAGAAGTAAAGTCCTAACATCTGAAAGTAGTCTATAATTATATTGTATATACATATACAGTACTGCACCGTAAAATACAAATTTTTTTTTAAACATCATGTGTCGAAAAATATCATGTACTGATCAGCAAAATACTCAACTACTATATTAGTCTTGCATATTCTTTCCTAATATTAGTAGAAATGATTCTGTCATGAATAGGCTAGAATCCATGTGTGATCTACAATTTGAGTGGCCTTGAATCTAGGGATACACAGCCTTGCCCAGAGGTATTATGGCCAAAGTGTCAGATTCAAAGAACTGTCTGAATATTACTTTCTCTGTCAGACCTTGATTGAGTTAGATTTCTTTCATTTGGGGTATCAGGTCAGCCCCAGCTACACAACACATATCAGTACATTCAGGGAAACACTGTACTGTAACCATGGTACTACTGTATCTCAGCTAGAAAATAATCTGTTTTCACATCGTGGCATCAACACCATGAGGAGGATATGATGATGACACAATACTGTACAAAGAATGTCTTATTATACAGTACTTACTTATTGTAGATACCCAAGAAAGACGCTAAAACTCTAAGAAGCAAGAAATTACCAATGGACAGTCCTAGCTTCCCTCAGCATGGCACTCACATTTCTTCAGTATTTCTCCCTATACCTTGGTTCACTTCACACAGTTTCATGCTTGCCATTTCCCTCTTTTCCTCTATCTGTCTATCACTTGTATCAAACCCCCCTCTGGCCTTAACTCTTAGCAGTAAAATGGTCTCAACACAGTTTTGTGCTTACCACTTCCCTCTTGTCCACTATATGCCTATCACCTCTATTACCCTAAACTCCCATTTAGTCTTAACCCTTAGCAGAAAATATGATCTGAACACCTGAACTTTCCCTCAAGAGGAGTGCATAAAAAATTTAAATTTTTTTTAACATCTGCAACTAATAATCAACTTAACAAATTGCTTTTCTAACAGGAAAATGTTACTAATTTCATATAATAACCAATGTCAGTGTATTTGATGCTGTATTTGTCTCTTCTTTCTCAGTACAGCTTCAAATGTGTCACCCACCCAATTTGTTGTTACTTATCCAATAAGAAATAAAGTTAAAAAAGGACCTTACCTTTTATTGCATAGGACTCAGCCACAATCCTGAGTGACCTGGTGGGGAGGGTTTTCTCAGTGAGCTGATCAAGGCCAGCAGAGGTGAGGTGGGCAAGGGCACCCTCATAGTCCCCCACAGCATATTCGAGCTTAGACAGTAACAACAGCGCATCCAGTGACACTTCCAGCTGCCAATTCAAGCAAGATTAGAAAACTTGGGCCATACCCGATGACTTCTGCACATTTCTCCAATACAGTACCTCCAGCTTCCAATATGTACAACCTAACCCATAAACAATAACTGACAATTTTTGCATATTTCTGACAGACACAAGACTATTTCATTTGTTGAAAGCAAAATTGAAACACTACTCACATACACTGTTATTCTTTTGTCAGATTAACTCCAATAAATTTTACTGTCTTGTTGTCCAATTACCATACATACAATAAATATTACTGCAACCTTTTCCCTTAGATTAATGAGATGATGTTCTTATGACATTTTAAGTAGTCTAACACAAATGTAATTTTAATTACTGTAGTTGTTGTTGAAGAAATGACAACAAGTGATAGTTCATAAATATTTCTCTTGCTAACACTACAATTATCATTTGTGGGACGGAAACCTTAATGATTCCTTTAGGTTAGAATATGCTGTAGTTCATCTACACAATACTCAGCCCTACATATGCTTGAACTAATGTCAGATAATATAAGATGTCACAAAGAAATCTCCATCAAGGGTTAAGAACTGTACTGTACATACAAAATGGTGAAGATATGTAATGTGTGTTGTAGATGGAAAAAAATACACTGAGATGGTTTGGAAAGGTAAAGAATGACAAGATGACTAAGAGACTTTGAATTGTGAACTGGATGGCAGCGGGATAGCTAAGGGTAATAACATAAGCATAATTTCTTCAAAATGGAGGGAGAAGGAAGACTGAGAAGTCTTAGCAGGTGTTTACTATTGGGACAGAGTAACTTGAAGGCTCTTCAATCATGGCCATTCCCAGCTGGAGAAGGAAAAAAGCATCACCATTATTGGATAGCTGACAATATCATATGAAATGAAATAATTTGCCCTGGCTACTACTGTAAATTCCATATCAATATGAAATTTAAATGCCTGAAAAACAATACTGTAAGCCTCAAGGGATTTGGCAAAATGGTCATTGTGAGTTCTCCCTGAATACAATTTTCAATCTTCATTATCACCAAACCGTTCAGTATTCACACTCACCAGACCTATCAATCCTTTGAATAACTGTTATCATTATGTATTCCAGTCATCAGTGTCATCAAAGAATTCTGTCACATATCACTACACAGTTCAGTTTCTTTCACTCAGGACTTTTATTGACCAAACTTTGCCCTGTGTTTCCCTCACTTTTTTGTTGGTTGTTGATCTACTGAATCAACTTTGTAGTATGGGACATTAGCATAATTATCATAATATAATACTGTATATATAATGCAAAAATACAACATATTCTTGCATTACTTACTCCAAGAGGCTATGTTTCTGGTTCTGTTTGTATGATTGTTTTGCTTGTCTCTTTATCTGTTTGCTAGCAGGATTTCACAAAATACTGTATTATGAGTGTATTTTTACCACCTTTTATGCATTATTTCAGTCATAATACATATCATTCTTTCAATTTTTCACATAATCAAATTCCCAAAAGAAAGAGTACAAGCTGATCAGGAAGTTCTCCTCAGGACTTGACCCAAATTGATATCCTCAGCGATGGAGACTCTCCAGTTCTACGGGTGAGCGGGAATGCCCATCCAACCACTACGTTCACAAAAAGACCATAGCAGTCCAAGATCAACACAGGAAAGCAAGGCAGAGGGAACCTGCCACCACTGAAAGGCCACACACTAACCAGTGACAGTGGAAGAAAGAATGGAAAATGACAAGGGAAAAAGAGAAGACCATGGAAATTTTGTTGGACCAGTGAGATGCAAGGCTTAAGTGACATCACCCACCCACATTAACTGGGTCCTATGCCCCCTCACGATTACAAAAAGTATGGAACTGGGCGGTTAACCCATAAAAACTTACACACGAAAATTTGTACTACTAGTTGTTTTACTAATTAGGCATGACTATGCATCCCATAGCAATCACTCAAATGTACATACTTCCAAGGCATTATATTCCAGCACACTAGGTTCAGCTCCTTTTACAGATTCCTGACACACTAAGGATGGTAGAAAGGTCAAAGCAACCTTCCTGAATGGCAAGTCACTCACGGGAAGCTAATGAGGTTTGACTGTTGTGTATTATGATCCACATCACTTCATTTTTGTGGTGCACTATCTTTTTTGACTTGGCAAAAATGATCCACTACCAATTTATGGCAGGCCTAAATAAATACTTTCAGTAGCTTATAACATCAATTTTTTTTTTTTTAAGTACATACTGTACAACTTTGTATCACAATACAAAATGAGAGTGCCAACTGGGACAGGGTGTGAGATCATTTTTGGGGAGTGAGAGGATGTAGGAAGTAAAAAAGAGTTTAAAAATCTGGAAATAGTATTATGTAAGCATGGACGCAGAGAAATTGAGATCTGATAAAGAGAGCACTGCAGGTTAGACTAGTTATATGGTCACTGGGGAGAATCATCAAGGGTTGAAGTGTGAGCATGGAAGTTGTCAGGGAATAGTATTTATCCAACGAGTTATCTAACTACCCATCTACTTTGATGGGAGTATTGTATTTGTGATGTACTGGACCTGGAAATCTGTATGAGCTTAGAGTAAACTGGTGCTTCAGGAATGTGAACGAATCAAGCGATTGGGATTTCGAAAATGTGATCTGTTGAAGATGGTGAACGATTAGTGATTTGAAATGTCTAAAGTGATGAGGATGTGGTATGAAACATGAAGTATATGAACGTTGAAAGTTAGCTCCTTCACCCAGTTGCAATTGGTCCCCAGCTCCACATCAGGCAACACTTCAATCTCCCAGTGGTGAGTTTCATGTTTGGAATGTTTTTATTGTAATTATTATACAGTATTATAATTTTTTGTGGAGAACAAAGTCATTGGTGGTATTAGTGGTTGGTTTGTTATTGTATTGTTGCAACATACAGTCTGTAAAATTAGTTTTAAAGATGGTTATAATTAGCTATGTTGTGTTAGGTACCGATATATGGATGCTTAGATTCTGTGTAACAGAAGCATGTCTACAGTACTAGGTCAATGACGTGGATGCTGGATTTTCGTGTTCTGAGAGTTTCATTCCAAAGATGTGGCCATCTATGTTCTGCCGCCAGTTGTTGTGAATTGTTTACTGGATCTGTGATGACCTGCAGAGGCCTGTGGTGATCTATGGAGGCATGTGGTGACCTGTGAAGGCCTATGGTGATCCATGGAAGCCAATGGTGATTTGTGGAGGACAGTGATAACTTGTGGTGGCCTGTGATGCCCCATGATGGCCTGCGATGACCTGCGGTGGCATGTATTGGATCCAAGGTGACCTGTGGTGGACTGTCATGACCCGTGCCGGATTCATGGTCACCCGTGGTGGTCTGTGATGACCCATGTGGTACTGTGATTTCTGCCTATCTACTGCTGTACTGTTCTTGCCATGTTGGCATAATATATCTATGTATATTTGTCATGATACGAGTACCTTGGACTACTGATACTTGTTATTACCGAGTGTTGTAAATGAGGCATGTGTGATTCATCAGTGTACATGCATGTACTTATATATATCTCAGCATCATACAATAGAATACAGTAATTAGAAAACACCTGTGTTTATAGTTTATCTGTTTTGTGAAAAGAGGTGACTATGGGAAAATAAAATATACTTGTACATGTATTGGTCATATTAGCTTAAGAGTTGCACTGACAGAATCTCTGCTTTATTATCTGCAGTGCTACTGTAGTTCCTTGACAAGTGAAAAGGGGACTAAGAAAGAGTATACCTGTAGTCCAGCCACCACTGACATATGTATCGGCATCATAGAACAGGGAACAAAAATTTTGAAGAGGCGGGGTAAAAACGAGCTACCAGAGAGGAGTACATGACATGATGAGGTGGGAGGGGGAGTGCAATGAGAATATGCATGAGAGATGTGGTGTGAGAACAAAGGCAAATGGTGTTGAGTGTCGGGTGATTGATAAAGCAAAGTGTAACACACTGAGGAGGTTTGGACAAGTGGAGAGAAAGCAAGACGGGGAGTTTACTAGAAATTTAATTAGTGGAATTATTGAGAGAGGCAAAGCCTCAGATACATAGGTGAACCAGGTAAAGAGTGAGGGAGAGAAACATGGGTGGAAGGGGAGAGCTTGAGCAAATGAGAAGGGTGTGTTGAAGCAGGGTGAGCAGGAGACTTTTGCCATGGCCACCCCCTTGGAGGAGAATTTTCCGGAAGGAATGAAGCAACAGAACTCTAGATAGATTTGTCACCCTATTATAAAAGTGCATTGGCCTGTCCACCTTCCATCTGGTAACCACCAGTCAATATGACAACTTTTCACTCAACACTAGAAGCAAAAAAACCTGTCAAATTTGGTCAACTCACATGCGCATCAAATCTTAATATGTGCTATAATCCCAGGGTGCTTCAAATATGCTTAAAATATATGAAAACACTCATACTGAAGGTTATTTGTACATGAGAAGGGTAACCTTAAAATAGGGATGGAAAGTGTATTTTTCTCTTACTAGGATTCTCTCTAAAGATTAAAGACTATTTCAAGTACTGTAATTAACAAATATCCACAGTAAATCCTCAGTATTTATGACACTTGGAGTAATGCTATATGATTATTATGAATGTCACAGGAAAACCCCATTTACCCAACAATTAACATAATGAACATGTGAGTCACCTGTACACAATAGGGTTCTGGAAGGCATGATCTTGTTAATGAAACAGAGGCTAAAGATCCCTTCACGTTGTAACACAAAACACGCCCCTTAGGCTATACTTCGATATTCTGTTTTTTGACATACTCTGGAGGTATCTGAAGCCTTCAATTCATCAACAACATTTTCTCCAACTGTAAAACAACACTACAGTACAGTACCACAATCATCTCTAAGCAGGAAACATTCAGCCCAAAAAGCACTCCATGAAATAGACAACTGAATAAGCATGAATTCCTAACACATGGATGATAAAAGTTATCTTGCTACATTTTAAATCGCCTTGCCTTAGTCCAAGTATTTTGCATTTGACATAAAACGTTGACCATGGGCTAAGTGATACTGACTTTAACCTTCAGATATTTGGCATATTTCTGCCAGGGATATATTCTGGTTTTTGTTGAAGTGTAAAGTCATCAGCCACAGTTTATGGATACAACAATGGCTGATGACATTTGCGATTTTCATTGTACAACAGCACAAAATTTTTCTTGTCAGAGGGCAGCAATCATCATAACCAGATTATTATTTCTTCAATTAGTTCATATGATATGCTTGGATAAATGCCATAGAATTCTATGTCTCAAGATACACCCAATAGCTAATAAGTTAATGGTGATTATAACAATATAAAACACAACAGACAGCATCAGACACACAGCTTGACACTACACACATACACATCACATACAGTACTATGTACAATCAAGGAATAATGTACCTACACACTTATTAGAAGGCTAAGGTCACTTCTGGTAATATTCTTAATACTGTGCAGTACTGTTTAGTGGTATGATCCAACATCTATTATGTTATGACATTAAAAATACTCCATACATAACTTCCTATATGGAATAAGATAGAAGTCAATTCTCCTACCATTTATTGTTAATACTTTTAACATGTGTACTACTATGGAAGCTGCCAAAAGTTGTCTTGGTCTTCAGTTAAGTGTGCAAATAAAATGTTCCTCAACTGCAGATTACAAGAAAACTAACATCTGCCACTACAGTACTACTGAATTTTACTGTATTATACGCTGATCATCTTCAATATGCAAGCTGAATCCTGGGAACACATGACAAAATGGTTTAATCACAGTGAAAACAATAATCTTCTCATCTCATATCTATACCGTAGTTTTTTATTCTGTACCTTACAGTGAATGTTCAAAGCAAACAATATACTGTACAGAACAAGGTAACCATGATTGTCTAAGGTGGTTACAGCTTAGACAACTCACAGATGGGTACAAGTAAGAAATCATCCAATCATGTGTAACCTAACAAAATAGCATGTGGTTATTAACTGTCAATTTCAGAAAAAAACTAGTAGTCTATAGGTCCAATGACATTATCAAGGTGCAAGGTTGGGAACTGCTGTATATTCAGAGAACAATATAGCAACGGCAACATCAATGTTCCATATTACCCCACTCATGGTGGCTTTTGATAAGTGTACTGTATATCGTTCTCCAACCGCATAATGAAAGAGGCTTTCTGTATTCCCATTGTCCATTCACCGGTTTGGAAACATCTGAGACATACAGCGTCTATAAATATTACAGTTCAAACTTTGCAGCCAGACAATTCTGCTGTCACTGGGTATAAGATGTGAGGAAGTTTAGACTGTAATAATACAATAAGTACCATATAACACTATTAGAGGAGGAACCCAGTGTTAATACTATCTCTCCAAAGTGCCTTTGATATGAATAAGCAGTACAGTTCCCTTTAGTTCCTTGATTTACATTTCCTTACACAAAATATGAGGCTGACTCCTGAAATACACTGTCTCAGTAGCCACCAAAATTAACACATCAACATTGTTATAATCTCGGGGCCTCGCAAGAGTCACTGGCTACTGACAGCCTACAGTCCTGAGGTTGAAGAAAAAAAAAAAAAATCAATTCAGTACCCTATTTCCATTTTTACAAGGATTGGAAGGCTTCAGAGTCAGGAGTGGAAATATTGTATCAGAATACTGTACAGAAATGAGGGGCAAAAATACCCAGTAAAATGGGTCACACTTTCATTCACTTCACCTTCCAAGCCCACAATATTCTCTGTTCCCCCTCCACAAGTCTTACATCCACAGCTAAAGTCCCTTCACATACCTTTGGTTAAAGGAGCCATTTAATGGGCTGCTAAGTAAAAACCATGTTGCCAACCCAATCATATACTCCCAGCACATCTCATCACCTCTTGCCTATCATGCACAAGTTGCTTTGCTTCACCCATTCTTATTCCACACTTTATTACACAATCATTCACCATATTGTACCATCTCCTAGGTCTTCCCCTGCTTTGTCCCTCAAAATCTCTCTTACACACTATTTTCATCACTCTTGTATCATCCATTCTTTCCACATGCCCATACCGTCTCAGAACACTTTCCATGCTCAAGTGATCAAGTTCGCACTAAAGTACACCTTTCTTTAAAATTAATGAACAAAAACAGAATTACAGGGAACTATCTCAATATGTCATCAGTACAAGTTCCTCATCAAATGGTGTTTTCTAGTGTACAATTTACGTTATGTGTGCTATTTGTGTCACCAGTACATTGCAGCACAAAATGATACAGTACTACTCACTCATTCACAAACATAGCCAGTGCATACAGTATCTATGGTATTCCACACTAACCTGGCCAGCAAGCTTTGCCCTTTTAGCTGCTAACTTGATCCATAAGCCCCCTGTGCCAGATATTCACTAATAACCAATAACATATGGTAAAAAATATGGTTAAAGAAAAAGACAGCATTTATAGGTCAATTTAGCTACTGTACATGGACAAGGCTTAAGGGCTAAGTTATTATGGAAAGATTATAGACCTATATACCGTATCAGTAACCCTTCACTTTAATTATAAGTGTAGGATGTATGAAACTTAAAGTGCAACACGTACTGCAGTACTGTATGGGTATACCATTCAACAATTCACTTAGAAATACCAATTAAAGAGTTCATAGCGCTGTCACTACATATCATTACTAGCAAATTCATCAATATATCTTACTGTGTAGCTTCAATAACTTTGCTTATGGATAGTCTCATTATCTTTCAAGTATGAGTACTGGCAATATACTATACCTGCAGCTATACACTGAACTACAAAATACTACCACATTACATGGCAAAAATAATTAAATTTTCTGCACTTATTAACTGATAAATAAAGAGACTATAGTCTTTTTGAAATATACTGAGCGCTGAGGCGTTGGCTGTTGGGAGGTTTTTCCCTCCAGCAATGTTGCCAAATCAGACCAATACACTTCACTCACTCTCTCATATCAGCTATTTACTGATGCTAAATTAATCTAAATTACTGCGCATACATTAACTTCACTACTAAGGCCATGTAGGTATATGAAAGTATCATTCGCTTCTCATATTAACAATGATAATATATATATGTATCACAACACTGGGCAGAATATTCTTCCAACGTTGCCAGTGCACCTAGGGTGAGTGTACGCAGGGATAAGTGTGTAAGCTCCACTTGTCACCTCAGGTCACTACCGTCACTTTTCCTCTGGCTGCCACTCAAGATGAAGCTCACCTCTGCTACTCGCTATCATGATTTACATAGTCGAGAGAGAGAACTAATTTTATAATGTAAATAAGTACTTTTTAGAAGAGAAAGCAAATAGAGGACCTATCATTGCACCATCACGAGCAGTGGTGGTGAGGAAAAAGAGTCGAAACAAACGAAAAATTATGTTATACCCTCAGAAAAGTGTCGCATTTATAATACAACATAATGTGTCAACAGAAAAGGAAAGATTTACTTTTATGTTTTGTTGTTAACGGCAAGCGATATATAGGCAACAGAGAGAGAGAGAGAGAGAGAGAGAGAGAACAGACGGTGGGTTAGTGAGGGCTGGCTGTCATTTTTAATGAGGATCTAATCCTATAATTGTCCAGACGAGATCTGGCAACGTAGCAGTCAGGTAAATCTCGGAAGTGGCCAACGCCTTAGCGCTCAGTATATTTCAAAAAGACTATAGTGTTCCTGATGCAGCTTCAGGTAATGATTGACCATAAGTATTCATCACTTAGTTCATAGTAATCATTTTTTTACTGCTCCAGTATTATGGCTTCCATTAGATATCATCAAATGATAATGCAGAGTACAGCTCTGTTCAGAATTTTATGATACATTTGCTGTGGAGGGAGGGGAGTTCAGTTGGTACTGATATTGTAATCCTTAACCTGGTGATTATATGCCAGTTCCATTCCTAATACTGTACAGTAATGACACTGGACCTTAAAACATATATGGTCTGAATTTACTGTAATTTCATCAGAGTAATTATTTCAAGATATATACAGTACTCATTTGTGTAACAATTTTGCAATGAGAAATTTACCTTGGTTTACATTATACGTATTACATTAATTATTTCTGGGAGCTTGGATTCTAATCCGAGTTCCACTCTGTAAGCTGGTAAGAAATTCAATAAATAGAACTGGCATCCAGCCAGACTGTTATCATCTGAATACCCTGCACCACGGGTAGTTTTGTTGTTGGTAGTCACAGCGACCAACAGCAAACATCTACTGGTTTCTCCTACATTTAGAGATTATGATGAAAGACACTATTTCACAGTGAGGGCAGAGGAAGTTTTGTGAAACTTACTGTCTGTTCTGGAATTTGTTACAGGAATGTATAAGAACATCATGAACAGAGCTTTATATTAAAAAAAAATAATAATAATCACAGTTAAAACAGCTGCTAGTATAATATACTGTATCCATAAACAACATTCCAGTGTATTCTGTCAGTAAGCTCATTTCTCTACAAGAGGTGAACAATGGCTTTTCTTTCTTTTGACATATAATACCTCTTGTCAAAATGCTGCAGAGCAGCAGTCATTACATACAGTCACATTCAATTTCCGTTGTTTCACCTGTCTGAGAGTGAATTCTGAGAATTTGTGTCGACTTTAATGATATTACAGTACAGTACTTTATCTAGTAAGTGAATCTTTGAAGTGTTTCATAGTTAAACAGAAACAAACCTCATTCATGGCACTATGAATCTAAGAGTTTACTTCAAAGAGAAGAGGTAACATGCCTTTTGCCAGTACAGTATAGCACTGTAATTGTAAACAGCATTTTCACACATGAAAGGGTTTGGGTTTTCAAAATTAATATTCATTCATTCATTCATTCATTATTAATCACTGCTGCTGCTACTACTGTACTACAACACTACTACACTTTGACAGGTGGCATAAGGGGTGAGCACTATCTTGAGAAAACTGCATAATACACATGAAATAATGTACTTTTCAGTGCTTTTGATACTTAAAGCATTGGCAAAGCAAATACTGAACATGTTGATACATTCTTAAATCAGTATTTCATACAAGGCCAGGACAAGAGCTCATTTTCTTACCTCTCCCTGTTGAAGGAAATCATCATCAGAAGATATTAAACATTAAACGATAGAAATAATGTTGGAATATTCTTTAGCTGAATAACTGCAATGGATGCCTACTCAAGTTTCAACACTTAACTAAATTAAAATTGGAAGTAATCCTGCAATAGCAGTATAAATCTTCTGTAAGAACATTTTCGTGCATTTATTGCACAGTACTGTACAGTACTGATCTTTGAATATAGGAGCAAACTTTATCTTACTGCACTGATTCACTTTACAATAATGGAAAAAAAAGCTAGAGAACAACTATGAGTCCATAGCTACAGTACAGTACAATTATAAATCCATCACCCTCCCATATCTGCTGTGGAAGAATGCTTGGTAATATTGTGTGTCTGGCACAAAACCTCAGTCAAAGTAAAAGTCAAAGTATCTCCATTTTTTATATTTGCTATTCTTTATCTCTGTAAACAGTGTGACAAGTGGAAAGTACAAAAGGAACTGATTACTGTATTACAATAATTCACTAAAAAACAGCCGGGAAATAAAGTAAAACAGCTGCAGTCAGTGCATATTCAAGAAACCCATCAAGCCTGCCTATCCATCCCTGTGCTACTTGGGAAACTATCCCAAGGACCTCTCAGTTGTAAACCACTACACCAAGGGGTACCCCTTAGTTATAAATTTTACTGATACAATTGTATCGATATAGTATAACTTCATTAGAATGTACAGTTGCCAAAAGAGGAATTGCGACAACTATTGATAAAACATTAAATATATTAATGTGTATAGTTGTTTGTAGGGATCATAAGTATGTATTACAGAAAGATATGTATATTTCCTTCTGTTATACATGCTTATAGTCCCTACAAATAGTTGTGGATATTACTATGGTTAAAGTTTCATCAAGATTTCAATTCTTCTTTTTGGCAACTGTACATGAGGTTTCACTAAAACTTATCTGGTTATACACAATAAATACAGCACCTTAACCCATAAAGGATATACTACACCCAGTTTTTTAATTAAAGTAAAAGCTACTTAATAATGACAGCTGATATCAATTGTCAAGCCCTTGCCAGATAGGACTGTACTTGATAAAAAAAAAAAAAATTCCCTCACAATCAATATGTATGGTACAGTATTTAATGATACCGGTAGGTAATTAAAGCCTGTCCACACTAGGAAACAAATTTGTTTGCAAACTTTGTTTCCTGTCCAGACTTCAGTTGTTCTCACAATGTTGAGTGAGGTGGTTGCTGCAGCAGCCTCTGCTGCACTTATGGAAAAACAAGAGTAAAAAAAAACAAAAAGGAACATTTCATAGTGACTTGCTTATGGCTGAACTTAAATTTAAATGTCCACTACTGATATTAAAATATTTTCATGAATGGTGGCACCCAAAATACTAATACTGACTTATTATCACCTCGGGCTGCCCCCCCCCCCCCACCACACACAAAGATATAAAGAAAAATAGCTTTCCAAATAGAGTAACAGATCAATGGAATGCATTACCAGAAGAAATGGTGTGTGCCAAGAGCATACATAACTTTAAAAAAATATATGATAATTGGGATTTTAAAAATGGGACATTACAAGCTTGATTCAATCCTGTAAAGATACAAATAGGTAAGAAATCACACACACACACACACACACACACACACACACACACACACACACACACACACACACACACACACACACACACACACTTCCTCTTGTTTCCCATCCCGAATAGGAAACAATTTCATCCTGACATTTGTTTCCCAAACAGTTTGCAAACTGTTTGTGAACTGTTTACAAACTGTTCACAAACAATTCGCAAACTGTTTGAGAACTATTTTCCAAAAAGTTTCCTAGTGTGGACAGGCCTTAAGTTGCCACAGAGTTCCCACATCTGAGGGATTACAAAAATCCCAAAGGGGTATCCTTAATAAAATAGTAACTGGTCCAATTTTTCAAAATTGTGGGCCACATCAGCATAAATCTTTTAAGCTGTAGGTCACAAAAGAAACTGAATTTTTAAAACATAATAGCTGTACAGGATATCGTACAGTTAAGATTAAAATAAAAACCCAATTACTTTGGCTAGGTGTGAAAAGATTTTAAATTGAAAATTAATATTATATTTTCAAGAATATCTCCAACCCTGGATCTGAATTTCCTCTTGGGTACTAGATAGCCAGTTGGCTAGTAGACCCAACAAATTGAGACATCAGGGCATAACACTGAAAATTTCCTTTTTTTAATACTCTACTTTCCTTTGGGCTAAAAAAAATTCTATATTATATTGTAAACGATTTATGTATACGTATACTTCATGCCCAGGATCACAGAGTACATGAGTGAAACTGCTTTTGTATGTTTGTATGTGTGTGCAAGCCATGTATAACAATTGTTTCCTATACAGCGTACTGAGTATCATACAAGAAGACTGGTCTGCTCATAATCGGTGAAATTATCATGAAGAACAAGTACTGCAGTACTACAGTATCGATAATCTGAACTGGTGGAGAATAAGGTGCTCCAGAAACCTACCTTCTTGGCTGGCTCCCCAATGCACATCATGAGGTACTTGCGGGCATCAGCCAACCCAGTCCTGGCTCTCTGTACATTGCTCTCAGTAGGTGGGTTCTCCTCTAGGTATGATTCCAACTTCCCTTCTCCAATTAGGAAGTTAGCAAGTGTTTCTGTGGAATATTACATGGAAAGTTTATCCAGCAGTCAACTACTAATGTTACGGCACTCATTCTTATCACAACCACCCCATTCCCCAATCCTCATTCAAGCCCACATTATCCTTAGCTTCTTCTCAACTACAGTACATGTACATAAGATTCTAAATAATGAAAAATAGCTTGTAAGGAGGTGAAATCTAACAAGAGAATGATGACATCCTTACCCAAACTAACTTAGAACTCGGGAAATGAAAGGGTATTATTACAAAAGTACTGCGTCCTTGGCTAGGGCCGCGCAGTGTTACCACATCCGGCTAGGTCCCGGGAATATGTCCCGGTCACATTATGATAGTTTACACCGGTTATATCCCGGTAGTTTGCCCAGGTTAGGTCCCGGTAGTCTGCTGTGGTCTAGGTTAGGTTTAGTCTAGGTTAGGTTAGGTCAGGTCAGGTTAGGTCAGACTAATTTCCAAATTATGTTTGTAAAACGGGACATCTCCGAGAGAAACACCATAGATGAAAAGTCTCTTAGAATGGTCCAAAATTGTGGGTAATGATACTAAAATATATAATATAACTTAGTGAACTCAGTACTTCTGTAAATTTACCAATGAAAGGCCACATTCAAGAGCACTCGTAGTGCATAGAATGGCGTGGTACCAGTACCATGGCTCCATAGAAAAAAAACATTCATCGTACCAATACCACGCCACTGTCAACATCATAGACGTTCTTGCAAACGGCCCGAAGCCCCTCCCCTCAATCTTTATCTTCTTGCAGCATTATTAACTTACCTAGCCCTGGCTGGTTTCTGGCCTTCAAGTGCTCTGCTAGTTCTATTACTTTTTTCCAGTTGGACTCTTCTCTACTTCGTTCTATTTCTGTCTCTAAACGATTCCCTCTGATATTTGTTTTGCCTGACATTTTGACACTGGAGGAGGAGGAGCAGACGACATATCATAACAAACCCTCTAGCTTGTCTTCGAGTCGGGACTGACAGGACGAGCAAATTTTTCACCTCTTAATGACAGCCATCTCAGATACATGCTGGGAAAATCAAAATTGAAAAATGAGACGAGCCAATCTTTCGCCTCTTAATTACAGACATCTCATACATACATGCTTGAAAAAACAAGAGTGAAAAAGGAGACGAACCAATCTTTCACCTCTTTGCAGCCATTTCACTGGCAGCCCCGCTGATATAATAGATGCTGGGAAAATCAAGAGTAAAAAAGGACTTATTTATTGTGTAGTAATAAACGAAGAAGGATAAACTGTAAACAAAAGTACACCATTATTCAGTACCATAACATAATAGAAACGTGATATTTCAACTGATCTTATTAAAATTAATGTTACCAGGTACCTCATTATTATATAGTCGTGTACAGTACATGTGAATTCGCTCGTATGATCTTACAATGCGAGCGCAAAGCAAAATATCATAGATAACACACCTAATAATGTCTCGTTTCATTAGAATTATGATGATAAGCGTCAAGTCAAAATTTCGGAAATGTATTTGCGTCCATCTGGTTCCTATTCTCCCTCTGTCAAAGGGAGAGAGAATGGGAAGGGTTGGTAAAAAAAAAAAAGGTTGAAATTTTGGAAAAAGAAAGAGAAGGGTTGGAAAAAGAATGAGGATGGTTGGATATTAAAAAATGGGAAGGGTTGGAAAAAATTTGGGAAGGTATGAAGGAGAATGGGAAGAGATGAAAAAAGAGGGAAAGAATGAGATTATATGGCTGACTTAAATATTTACTTTAAATTTTTAAAATACGATAACCCAATCATCACGTAGCTGCGTAATACACTGCGTATCACTATCAGTCGTTCGTGCTCCCTGTATACCATCATGGAGTTATAAAATATGTTATACCTTCAGGCAGATCTCCATGCTGTATACCTAGTATGTGATCTGACCATCTGACCGCCCGATCACCGCCGTCATCCTTATGTAGAAGTTCATGTCTTAGAAAATGTATACAACTTTCTTTTATTTCCAACATTTCAGCAAAAAAAATAAAATAAAAAAATAAAGAAAGGTCATGTTGCAGATTGAGATCAGCCTGAATATATATCTGAGACAATTGAATCAGATTAAATTACCGTATATATTCATTTTAGTTTTGTGAAAACTGTATTGCTTGGAAAAGGATTATTTAATGAAAATGCAGTATATATCACTATTTTTGCCAAGAAATTGTTTACATAAACATAGAAGCTCGCATTGTTGTAGATACCAGTAACTATTGTTATATTTTCCATAATATATATAAAACTTATAAAAGAATGTCATAAGCTGATGTGAATGTTTATTTACTTATGTTTTAATATTACTGATTACTTTTATAACAAATGCATTATCTTAACATTGAACTAAATATACGAATAGAAAGACTCTCGGATGATTGTTTACACACTCTTCTATTTCTGCGCCTATACGAGGCTTGTAAAGTTTGAACTATTGTTTTCAGCATGAGTGAGGACGATAGGACCGTTTGGGTGGGTGGGTTTGATCCAGAAGTTTCAACAGAAGAAATTTTATACGAGTTGTTTTTGCAGGTATGTGATAGAGAAGTGAAAAAGGTGGTTTGACCCTGCCCTTCCATAGTCAAGTTCACTTTGTCATCCTTTACCTACTTGTTTTATTATTATTTTTCCTTGGTCGTGAGGCATTGTAGCATATTAATAAAAGTCATAAAGGAGAGTTAAAGCACTCTAAATAAAGACATACTGCTTTTGAAGTAAGTTCTGACACACTCCTCCCCTTAATTAAGTTATTAAGTTAGTAGGTCAAGGAATCGGTAAACTACAGAGACAGAGGGCCGATACCATAGTGGCTTTGGTTTGTTAGGATCCTCCCCAATCAACCACACTTGTTAGTCTTATGTCCCGGTAGTTTGCCCAGGTTAGGTCGCGGGAAATTTATCTACACTATTGCCGTTTTGTAGTAGTGTTGCCAGATCCGGCTAGGTCACAATATTTTGGGTAAAAATTTACAATTACTCCTCCAATTTTTGTGTGTTTTTTTTTACTTGTTACTTGTTGTTGGATATTCTATGCCCCGCTCCACCAGCAGATGGTGCTCCGCAGGGCTTCTCTCAATATTATTAAACACTATAATCACTTGTAATACTCATATCATCCGTGTCGTAACACTCAGCGAACAGATATGTTTTTAGTCTTTTCTTAAAAATCGTGCAATTTTCACTACTCCGGACATTTAATGGCAATCCATTAAAGAGCCTTGGTTGATATCAAAATGATCATTGATAATTAGATCGCAAATATCCATTGTCTTATTTCCCACTGATTGTGCATTGAAAAAACAACCTCTAATAATGTTTAAGTTAGTGCTGTTCAGTATCCGTTTTCTGTGCTACTTTTTATTTTCTGGAGCTCCTCTTGCATCACTAAACAATACCTCACATCATTTGCCATATGCTCAAAATCAGTTTTCTTAAACCTCATACAGCTTATACATTTCCTCTCAGTAGACGTACAATCCCTCGTGTTATGGTTACCGGCGCATATTGGATCTTCTCCCTTTCCTTTGGATAAACATCTAAGTGCAGTATGACCAAACCTTTGACAGTGATAGCAGACCGTCGCCCAATATCTGTCCCTCACGGAATAGACACCCCATTCCAATTTAACTTGATCACGATTCTTATGAATCAGCTCCCTTATCTCTGGATCACACCTAATAATGTAATGATTGGTACCACCTGTAGCAGGCTTGTCAAAAAGTAGCTCCATTTTTGCCTTGACGTCAGCTACCCCTTGTAAATAGTCATTCCGATCAATCAAGTTCTCAATTAGCTTGTCTCCAGATTCTTCCTCTCTGTTGACGTTACAAATAATTATTTTAGGCTTTAACTTCCTTACATCGGGTACAGCCCCAAGTTTTTGAGCTGCTTCATCTCTCTTCTTTTCGTCCTCAAAATTCATTACAATGTCTCCCTTCTGTGTGAATCTTGTGTTGACTATCTGTGTACCATCTAGAGCCTCAGCAACTTCTTTCTTTTTATCTACAACCTTCAGTTTATCATCCGTAGACTTCACCACCAGCAGATTTTTCTTCTCGTTTTTCTTCTTCTTCTTCACTACAGTCGCCCATGTCTCATCAGTCAGGTCTGAGTCAGCGCTGATCACATCACCAACTCTACCCAACTCGGTCACAACATCCTCCATCTTTCCTTCCACTAGTTTCTTCATTTGATCTTGCATATCATTCATTGCTTTCTTCAACTCACTAATATCCTTTTGAACTCTTTTCAGACCAGTATAGCAATTATCACATGACCAGTTAATCAACTTGATATTTTCAGCTTTCACACCATTGAGATGAGCACATTTCAAATGACACCAGCTAGGACAAGTTTCACAACCAATCCACTTATCCACCCCCCCAGTTGTCTCCGTACATGAATAACACCTGGCCATGATTGGCCAGGATATTCAACAACTCTCTAATCGATTATCAAGTATGAAATAACACTGTACTGCCCGTTGACACGAATATACACGGAGCACGTATCAGACACGTCTATCCGCCACGACACCAAGATTACAAACTTTTGGTATTTATTGAAAGAATTACCATTTTGTAACAGTGTTGCCAGATCCGGCTAGGTCCCAGTATTTTGCCCCGGGTATTTCCTGTACTTTACCACGGTTATTTCCCGGTAGTTTGCCCAGTTTAGGTCCTGGGGTAATTCTGCATAAGAGTTCCATTTTTTTTTTTTTTTTTTTTTTTTTTTTTTCCTGCCTATTTTTACTTGTTCTATTCATTAGTGACCATAATATTGATCAGAAACCAGAAACCTGATGCGACCGACTACTGAAACTTTCATGACGGTATTGTGTATAATATGAACTACATGTTTGCTTACTCTCATTAAAATACATTAGGAGGCGTACTTAGAAACTTTATCCATAATTTGCCCCGGTCAAGTCCTGGTACTTTATCACGGTTATTTCTCGGTAATTTGCCCAGGTTAGGTCCCGGTAGTCTGCTGCAGTCTAGGTTAGGTGGTAAATAATGAAAGAATTGCTGTTATTGCGTACGGTTTTTCTACCTTCATTACCCACTTGTTTAGACCATTCTAAGACTAATTTCTTTTATTGCATTTCCTCCGCAAATGCCCCGTTTCCAAGATAGGGCATATTCAAATGGGGCATTACTTTACCTAACCTAACTTAGACCACAGCAGAATACCCAGGACCTAACCTGGGCAAATTACCAGGAAATAACTGTGGTAAAGTACAGGAAATGACCGGGGCAAAATACTAGGACCCAGCCGGATCCGGCAACACTGCTACAAAACTGCAATTCTTTCAAGGTCAGGCTAATTTCATAATGCCCCATTTGAATATGACCTGTCTGAAGTAGAGAAGTACTCCGTTCACAATACAGTAGTCCCTCCAATTTTGCGACCGAGACCCCAGATACTGCGGAAAATACGATATCCTAATTTTGCGAAAAAGTTCGAGTTTTGTGGGTTGTGCCGCAAGAAAGTGGAGGTTTCCGCACTAGTTTTAGGGGGGGAGGGGTGGGTAGGGTCATGGCGTCAGGCCATGCGGCGGCCTTCAATGGGTTTTGGTGTTAACTGAACATTACTAACCACACCACTACATATTACCCTCTCACTCGCTTTTTACACTAGTGATAAGCCAACCCCTTTACAGTGAACAACTTTTCACCCTCACGCTCCCTAGTTACACTCGTGATAAACCAAACCCCTTTATAGTGAACAACTTCTTTTCATACTTTTTGCACATATCCCGGTACAGACGTTTGATATGGTGAAAAGTGCAAGTGTTTATAAGAGAAAGTGACAAAGAATAATAAATAATAAATAAAATTAGTAGAAACTCCTGGATTATTGATGATAACTGAACTTGTCAACCATCACTCCCACTCCTCACTCACTACACTCACACCTGCTTGATACATACTTATGGGGAGCACTGTAATTATGGCAAAAAATGACTAAAATCACGAAAAATCAGCCATCGACGATGAGATGTCCATCATATTCAATTTTCCCCATAAGGTTAATTGTTCCAATTTTGCGAATTTGTATTTTGCGGCCCCAAGTGTCCCCCAAATTGTCGCAAAATTGGAGGGAGTACTGTATTGTATATTTTTGGACCATTCTAAGACACTTTTCATCTATGGTGTTTCTCTCAGAGATGTCCCATTTTCAAGATATGCCCTGTTTTACAAACAATTTGGAAATTAGTCTGACCGAACCTGACCTGATCTAACCTAACCTAGACCACAGCATACTACCGGGAAATAACCGGTGTAAACTATCATAAAGTGACCGGGGCAAATTCCCGGGACCTAGCCGGATGTGGTAACACTGCTCGGCCCTAGCCAAGGACGGAGTACTTCTTTACTAATACTGAAAAGTGTCTTAGAATGGTATGAATTAATGGGTAAAGAAGGCATTGAGGCCTTCTCTGCAGGTGCAAAAGCATGTGTACAAGTAGAGGGTGATCTAATTGAGAGTTTTAATATTAGTGTAGGGTTGAGACAGGGGTGTGTTATGTCACCATGGCTGTTCAATATATATATATGGATGGTTGTATGAGAGAGATGAAAGCCATAGTGAATGGCCTGGGGGTGAAATTGAGGCTGCATGAAGCAAATTGGTCCTTGATGGCAAGTTTATTTGTGGATGACACTGTTGATGGCTGAGAGTGAATGGGAATTGCAGAGGGTGGTAGACGAATTTCAGTCTGTGTGTAAACGAAGGAAACTGAAGGTGAATGTTGGTAAAAGTAAAGTGATGGTATTTGAGAGAGCAGAAACTGAAGTGATTGACTTTGCTACACCTTACAGAGTAAGAGTACCTACTGGGACGAAGTGTGAGATAACTCTGAGGGGTGAGAGGATGGAGGAAGTGAAGGAGTTTAAGTACCTGGTTACAATTCTGTGTAAACATGGGAGTATGGAGAGAGCAGTGAAGGGTAGACAGGTCATAGGATCACTGGGGAGGATTATGAGGGGTATAAGTGTGAGTATGGAAATGAAAATGGGACTACGAAATAGTATAATCCTGCCAACACTGACATATGTGTCGGAGACATGGACATGGAGTAGGGCTCATCAGTCTAGAATAGGTGCTGTGGAAATGAGTTACTTGAGAGGAGCATGTGGACCTACTAGGTGGGATGGAGAAAGTAATGAGAGTGTGTATGAGTGAGAAGGCAACTGGTATTGAATGTGGAGTGGTTGAGAGAGTGAAGCATAATACATTGAGGTGGTTTGGACATGTAGAGAGAATGCAAGGTGTGGAGTTTGTAAAGAAGGTGTATGGAAGTGAAGCTGTGGGACCTGGTGTGAGAGGCAGACCTCCGGTTAGGTGGCAGAACAGAGTGGAAGAGTATGTAAAGGAGAGAAGCGTGAGGGGCAGAGGAGGGCTTGACCAAGTTAGGCGGGAGTGTTGGAACAGGGAGAACTGGAGGCACTTCTGCCTTGGCCACCCCCTTGGGGGGGGGGGGGTTCCCGGAGGGAACAAGGCGTCAGAGCTATAGATAGATAGGGCAAAGAAGGTAAAAACATCGTAATAGAAAACGGCAATAGAATAGATAATTACCGGTCGCTGTGGTCTAGGTTAGGTTAGTACGTAAGGTCAGGCTAATTTCAAAATGCCCCATTTTAATATACCCTATCTTGGAAATGGGGCATTTCCGAGGAATATTCAATAGATGAAAATAGTCTTAAAATGGTATATATCAGTAGGTAAAGAGGATAGAAACGTTGTACTGTATTAGAAAACGGCAATATACTGGAAGATTACCCTTTGGTTTGTTATGAGCCTCCCCAACCACACTTGTCAGTCTTAGGCTATTCCACAGTGGCTTTTGGTTTGTTATGATCCTCCCCAACCTACCACACTTGTCAGTCTTAATTATATCCAAGAATAAACTCAGTCTTCATATCCACAAAATCTGTCTGGTAGTTCCATTATTACCATAGTTTGATAGAGGAGTCATCAAATAATTCACTCATGAGTCATTTACACATCTAAGAAACCAAAACAAACCACTGTGGAATCAACACCTAATGTGGGCGAAAGGTCTCTGTGATACCTCTGTAAAATACATATATTTAATTACAAATGTGTTCCATCTGTTCAAGTGAAAAATAATTAATTTCTCGTATCAGAACCTGTAAGCAAGGTCTGTAACTGAGTTTGCCCAAGTCACTGAGACAAAGTTTGATTTAGGAGGTTGACAAAGTTGATATTGGGTAATAGTCAGAAAGAGCTACAGAATTTTATGTTACTTACCAATAACCTATATACTTTTGTTGAGGGTTGTTTTTGCTTTATGAATTCATTACCTATTGTAACACTGCATTTAGGCTGTTTGATTTCCTCCCATGTTTGCCCAGGTTAGGTCCAGATAATTTGCGCCGGTTAGGTCCCGATAGTCTGCCTTGGTTCAGATAAGATTAGGATAGATGTTTAACAATTGGGTGTCTGAAAGTTTGAAAAATGGAAAGGTATTATAATTAATAATACTACTATATATCTTTTTACATAATTTAATTTATTAATTTTTCTTTCCACAGGCTGGCCCCCTTCAATATGTAAGGATCCCAAAAGACAGAGAGTCGAAGAAGCCAAAGAACTTTGGATTCATATGTTACCTTCACAGTGCTTCGGTCCCGTACGCTATAGAGCTGATGGATGGAATCGTCCTACATGGTCGCATTCTCAAGGTACAGAGCAGGCACCTTCAACAGCAGCAGAGACAAGGACTTATTTTGGGACCAGTGGGTGTACACTCCCTTGATTCCACCTTTGAACAGCAGAGACCTAATATTGATATGGTACCGTTAGGTTCTCAACAAAGCTGTGCCCAGCAATCCCTTATGGGGGCTGCACCAAACTTCATAGGTGACCCAGGAGCCATGATCAGTCACCAAGCCTTTCAGATGGGAAGGATGCAGCCACAGCAGTCGCTCTTGGGATCAGTACCTAATTTACGGAGTGTTCACAGAGATCAGATCACTAATAATGTTATTGCTAGGGCACGAGAGCAGATGAGACTTCTCCATGCCAACCAGCCACTTTTGCTGTCTCATAGCCCCATGGCCAGTCCACACCATCTACTTCACTCAGACCGGTTTGGATCTCTGAATCAGAGCAGATATGAGAGCAATAACACCTATGGGAACAGAGGAAGATCTAATAACTGGGATGGAGATAGGGGCAGATATGAAGATAACAGGGGAAGGGATAGAGACAGGCATGAAGATAGGAGGCGAGGGGATAGAGACAGGCATGAAGATAGCAGGGGAGGGGATAGAGGCAAGCATGAAGATAGCAGGGGAGGGGATAGAGGCAAGCATGAAGATAGAAGGCGAGGGGATAGAGACAGATATGACAACAACTTGGGAAGCAGAGACAGGAACACTTACATTAGAGGAAGCAACTCGGGATGTAGCTCACTTGACAATGATGCCATGCAGGATACCAAAGAACGCATAGATAGAGAGGCAGAGTACAATACAAAGAGACTGGCAGAGCTGCAACAAAGACAAGGTCGATTTGACTACAACAGACTTGGGCCACCTCTGGGCAGTATTGGAGGTAGACTTGGGCCACCTTTGGGCAGTATTGGAGGTAGACTTGGGCCACCTTTGGGCAGTATTGGAGGTGGTAGACCTGATGGTGGGTACAATGGGAATGAATACCCCTCCCAGAACAGGATTATTAAACATCGTCATGACCCTTACAGTAGAAATGGCTCACATTATTGAGTATTGCAAAAAAAAAAAAAAAGCATAAATTCTTTGATACTGTAAATAATATGAGCAAATGGAAAGCATTGATGATACACGAGGGGTGAAATGGGTGTATGAGAGTGATTTTGAGTAGCAAAAGAGTGGAGAAAGACCTAGAAGATGGCACAACAGAGTGAATGATTATGAATAAATAGTGGAATGATAATAGGTGAAGCAAAACAACTTGTGCAGGGTTAGTAAAAGTGGAAAATATTCACTAGGAGGAGTGTATGTTAGTGCTGGTAGCTTGGTTTAATTTGACATCCATGCTAGGGAATGGCTCCTTGCACCACTGTCAACTAAAATAACTGTAGTGAGTGCAAGCTGATAATGTCATGAGTTAGAAAGGGGGAATGAATGTGAGCCTGACCCATTCTACTGGGTATTTCTGTCCCTTCTGGAATTCTAATTTCATATTTCCATATCTTGCTCTGGGGTCCCTCACTCCATGAAAATAATGGAAGTGGGGTATTGATGATGATGATGTGTGTGTACAGATATTATTTCATATTTTGTATGTCAATATTACTGTATATAATTTTATATTGTAAATTATCTTTATTGACAATTAGTATATATTATATCATTGAATTTTTTAGTTTACCTAAACTTAAGAGTACTGTACTACACTTGCAGGGACACGTCCAGGATTGTTTTTTGGAGGGAGATGAGTGTGATGGGAAAGTTGGATGTTATATGAAGATTTAAAATTATTACTGGTAATTATTCTTACCTTATCTCAGACTTACAATATTATGGACATCTCGCTGTGTTGGTTCAACGGTCGTTTGTAGAGATTTAATTTATCCCCTTTATCTTTCTACTTTTGTCAAGAATTGATTTATTGTATCGGGTTCATTTTGTTATATATGCATATTATAGTAGTACAGTAGCAGAAAACGTAGGTGTAACAGAAACAACCAAATTACGTTACTTTACTATATTTATTAATCTCAGTCAAACACCAACAATAATTAATTAAACAATAAATTAATTCCACATGCATACACTTTCACACGAATTGAAATACTAGCTACCTAATAATATCGCAATAAATCGATAATTGCGGTACTCGTTTTTCTGTAACAGTTCCGTGACGGACTCGTTAATCCTCGTTTATCTTCGATTTTTTTCTACAATTTTTTTTTTTTACGGAATTCTTACGAGAATCTTATCTTACTTTAATTTGCAATGCTTAGGCAAGTCTAACACTGTAATTAATTATTAGGTGCTATTCCAAGACCTTCCTACTCGATTACTTTAATTAATATTCAAATTCAAACTACACTGAGTTCGTTATATAACCAGATCGCTTCATAGACTTCAGTTATAAATTTTTCACACTCTGATGTAATTTTCAATGTCAATTCACACCTGTATCACTCGTGGTTACATTCCTTATCAGAGATCGTACGTAGACTCTAAATAACCTCTAGCCAGCCCGACGACTAGCCGGCTTTCTCTCGCTACACCCTTGCTTACTTGTCAACCAATTGTCTTTGCAACCGGTTGAAGCCTTGGAATAGCTGGTACTCGTCCGATGCTTATTCGACTTCAGACCATCGTCCTTGTCTGCGATAGACAAGGGAAATTACGAGGTGAAGAGACCGAGGACGAGATACGCGTGTTCACTTAGCAGTGATGCGAGGCAGACTGGTGTGGCTGTGGCTGGGTGGCGTTACGTATCCCTCCGCGCTACCACCACACACTAGTCGGAATGCCCTACCTCAAGTCTACCTTAACATCCTATATAATTATACACGTCAGTCATACATGCAATTCTAATTAACGACATATATATAGTCCTACAATTTTTCCACTTCATGATATATTGTAAGACAGCAATCATCCTGTCTTCGGTATAATTTATTCCTTGATTTATTATACAACGAGACGTACGGACAAGTCAACAGTTGAGAGGGACGCTCGGTGTGCTTTAGAATTTTTCCTTACAGATGACTCTTGGGTAATTTTCAAAATTTGAACTGTATTCACGTAAATACAGTACTAACTAGCTAAACATACCAGTGAAATATCTACTCTGCCTGGCTTAATTAGGCCCTACTCTCTATGCTATGAATACTATTATTATGCCACAAGCATCGACTCGTGACAATGAGAATGTGAAGTAGACGCAGTTGTGGCCCTGTGTATGTTAATATTTTGAGTCTGATAAAGTTCAGATGGATAATGTAAACCACTTGTTGATAATGATGCATCCTATTACTGTACTTGAAATAAAATTGTCCAACTTCATGGCATTCAGCTTACATGTAGTAGGTTTTTGTAGGATATTAGATTGCAGTTTCACACACAAGTACAAATTAATTTAAAAATAATTAACCTGTAAAAGGTAAATTGAATAATTTCCATAAATAGCTTGATACTTTTGGACAGTGGAGTGCATTTACAAAGAGAAGGGGTCTGGATCCCTCAACTTCCTTCCCCTAAAAAAATTTCCTGGTATGTGTGTCAAGATGTTGATACTGTTTAGCCTGCTTAACTCTTTAACTATGTAATTTTTACCTTGACTAAAACAATCATCTGATAATCTGACTATGTATTATGTAAGACAAAATCCATTGCTTCTTGTTTTTCACCTTGAGATATCAGTACGGTACAGTATTGTATTCCTCCAAAAGGAGAAACTGACGTGTTTGAAAAAAACAAAACAAATTGTCAGCCTTTGTTTTAGGGTTAAAGAATGACTCTCAGCTTTCCAAGTCATTAAAGATTTTAGAAAAGCTGTTCAATTAAAGCTGAACATTGTGTGCAATATTTTAGTAATGTCATGATTTGATAAAATTTTATATCAGCGTTTAATGTGTGGAATGTTTGGTTATTTTGTGTATGACATTAACAATGGCTTGCATAGAAGGTGAAAAATGTAACAACTGCAACATCAGAAGGACTTTTGTATCCAAGTATATTACCTTATTTTGTTGCTGCTGTACTATATACTGATAAACTGTAGATGTTATTTTCTATATTACTCCTAGTTTCACATACGTTTGTATACATGTATTTTATTTTAATGTTAGTCCCATTTCCCATTCAAATACATCAGTTTCCCAATTAGCACGAGCACACACCATTGGATACCCATAACCTGTATAAATAAACTAATTCAGATGGATGTGCCTGATTACAGTGGTTATCTTTTGGTCACATACAAATTCACTGTATTATACTCTCATTAAATTAATGTAATGTATATAATACTTTTATTATTTAAAAAATTACAGTCTTAATGTACAAGGAAAGGTAATTCTGAAATTTGTGGGTGTTGGTTATTGATGAATGCCATAGTCTAACCTTTTATTTATAATCAAAATGCAAGTCCCTATATACAGTATTAAGATATCACAACACTATAATTAAACAAATTACAGGGAAAAGCAGTGGATGTTGGTGTACCTCTGATAAGGGAAGGGAGTGAGTGGAAGTTGCCTGTGCTGCTGTTTGCTGACGATACAGTTCTGTTGAGTGACGATGAGTGGGAGTTACAGGGTTTGGTAAATATGTTTGGAGATGTATGCGAGAAACTGAACCTGAAAGTAAATGTGATGAAGTTATGGTCTTTGAAAGGGGTGCAGCCACAGGCTGTGAGGTGAGATTGAATGGCCAGGTTATGGAGAATGACAGCTAATTTAAGTATTTGGGCTGTGTGACGAGCAAAGATGGAAGTTTAGAGGATGAGGTGCTGAAAGCAGTTACAAGGAATAGGGCAATGAGTATGGAAGTGAAGAAGATGTTACATGATAGTGTGGTAATCATGAGAGCAAAGCGTGGACTAAGATGGAGAGCGAAAATAAAGAGTTAGAGGGGTGGAAATAAGTTACCTGAGAAGTGCGTGTGGGGTAACATGGAGAGATAGATGGATGAATGAAGAAACACGTGAGCGATGTGTTGTGGATGTGGATTGCTGGAGTGTGTGAAAAGGAACACCTTGGGGTGGTTCAGTCATGTGGAGTGTATGGGGAGCGAGAGGTTGGTTAAGAGTGTGTACGAGAGTGAGATGGAGGGACGGAGGGGAAGAGGCAGACAAAGAGTGAGTGGAGAGGTATATTAGCGAGAGTGGCATTGGGTGGGAGAAGGGATGCCAGTTGACGGGGAACAAAAATGCATGGAGGCGATTCATTTGTGGCCACCCCTTCAGGGATTGAGGTAGATAGATTAATAGATAGATAGAACTAAGTCAATACAGTAATTTTGTGGGGGCTGTAGGGTTCAAAAGAAGATACTATATATGATTTTTATATAGATGGAGCAGCAGATGTGGTCTTTTATGTTTTGAGTGCAGGCTATTTAAATGTTTGCTTCTAGCCTGCAAGCTGCTGTACAGTACATGGGAAGAATGCAAGATAGGGAGTTTATGAAAATGGTGTATGAAAGTGATACTAATGGGCCAGCTGTGAGAGGGAAACTATCAGAAAGTTCTCTCCCTGTACTTCCCTGAAGAGGGTATCAATGGTCACCGAAACTGTTGGAATAAACCTTTTCATCTAATAATGTGGGAGTTTGATTAAGAAAGTTGAACAGTTTTTCTTTGGCTATGCCCTTGGTTGGAGGTCTTGGAGGGACCATGGCATAAATGAATAGATAGCCTAAATTAAATACACAAGCTTCCAATTTATTGTCATTGTTCTGAGAGTTAATGATACTGCTTTGGTAAGAAAACCCAATATAAGTTTCAAATTTATCACAGGGAAGGGTATAATATTTTGCTCGTCTTTGGCCCTCTTCAGGTATTTCAGGTGTACAGCATTGCTATGTCTCAGTCCACTTTTTATTTCCATGCTCACACTTCTACATACTATACAGTATCTGATGTGGGAATTCAGTTTGACTCAGTGTTGTGAAATTCAATAATCCAGTGATCATTTCACCAACTTACGTTGTATTCTACTCGTGGCATAGTCGCTTGTTTAGTAGGCCAATTCTTGCAAAATCTTCAGGCCAGAGAGATGGAACCTGAGTGAAAACTATTTTGAACGTGTGCTGATGAATGTACATGTATTTGTATTTTTCAACTGTACAGGTATGTCATTAAAATGGTAATAATAAGATTTTGTGTTAATACTGTACCTGTATTCTATTATGATATATTGATTTAGAATTAGAATGAACAATACTGAATGGATTTTGATTTTACTGATGGAAATTGAACAGTACAGAATTTTAATTTATATATTAATGATGAATTTAATTTGAATAAGTATTCTGTAAACAGTGCACATGAAACTGAATTTCATTATGGTATTATTACAGAATAACTGTGTTTTTGGCTAGGATCGCGCAGTGTTACTACATCCGGCTGGGTCCTGGAAATTTGCCCCAATCACTTTATGATAGTTTACACCGGTTATATCCCGGTAGTTTGCCCAGGTTAGGTCCCGGTAGTCTGCTGTGGTCTAGGTTAGGTTAGGTCAGGTAAGGTCAAACTAATTTCCAAATTATGTTTGTAAAACGCCCCGGGGCTTCTCTGAGAGAAACACCATAGATGAAAAGTGTGTTAGAATGGTCCAAAATAGTGGGTAATGATACTAAAATATACAATATAGTGAACCCAGTTCTTCTGTAAATCATTATAATTAACAAGTTGACATACAGTAGACCTGACACATTATCTGTCTGTCTCATACATGAATAAACACACTGAGTATTTTGTAGTTGTTGTGGGCCACCCACAGTAAGACTACTGTACTCATGATCACTTTAATTATGTAGTAGATTACAGACAATATATGAGCAGTGGGTGAATCCCACCACCCAGCCTCCCTGGGATAGAATAGAGTAATTATTAATTTAAAATTTAATAAATTAAACCCTCCTCCCAGAAAACAAAATTTAATGTACAGTACACTAATGCAAACAAACAAATTCCTTTCTTCTGCCATGGTCATTTTATGATGAAGTATTTTTGGAAAGTATTGGGATGTCAAAGCTTGATTAATTGTAACCTTCCACGAAGGTTATAGATCTTTGCTGTTGTCAGTGCAGTTAATGTATATATGTCCATAGGTCACATCAGACTCTTGGGGTCTGGAATCTGCAGTTACAAGAGTACTGTATTGACAATATCAAACATAACTCATAGGAGGAGGCTGCTCATATTTAAAATGAGGGTTTAGCGCTTAACCCCACTACCTACCCCATGAATACAGGAAAGTGGGGTATTGACAATGAGTCAATGATGACAATACATACATACATGGAATGTCAATACAAACAGCAGGCCTACATTAGTTTTGTCAATTTTAATGATATACAGTATATAGAGCGGCAACCCAGACCCCTGAGATACAGGCCTCATACAGCGAAAGAAATAGGCCTACCATCTGTAAGTTACCATTCCATACCATGACAATGGCACCAATAAAATACAGTAGGGTAATTGGAGACATTGTTGTATTTTGAAGAAAGCTGGCAGTATACTAAATGATTGTTTAAATTCCTTGACAGATAAATTATCTACTGGGCTGCCGCTCTATAATAGTATGATAATGTTGATGGTTCATATTTCTGGAATTTTCTGGAAAGTTGTAGAACGTTCATGTATGTGTGTTGTTGCCATCTTACAGGATATTGTTTTTGTTACATGTATAGCCTATACGCGCTTATACGGTAATAATAGTAAAATATTTCACAAGTCAGACTCGAGAGTGGAGAGTAGAGACCACATTTAACACTGACCAACAGCATCTTGGTATAATAGTGTTGTGTGTGTGTTATCATAGTGTGGACATTATCAATTAATTAACGTATTGTCAACTGATATTCATTATTTCTGTGACATTGTCGTAATACTACACTTACAAGCAACGTTACACTAATAAGCATAATTGAAGCATTAGACTATAATTATTATATATTGCTGCTTCGAGGTGAGTCAATCCGGTAAATATTGAATGAATTACCGTTATTGCGTACGGTTTTTCTACCTTCATTACCCACTTATTTAGAGCATTCTAAGACTAATTTCTTCTATGCCATTTCTTCCGCAAATGCCCCATTTCCAAGATAGGGCATATTCAAATAGGGCATTTTGAAATTAGACTAACCTTACCTGACCTGACCTAACCTAACCTAGACCGCATCAGACTACCGGGACCTAACCTGGGCAAACTTCCGGAATCTAACCTGGGCAAACTACCGGGAAATAACCGTGGTAAAGTACAGAAAATGACCAGTGCAAAATACTGGGACCCAGCCGGATCTGGCAACACTGCTACAAAACGGTAATTCTTTCAATAAATACCACTGTTTTACAAACATGATTTGGAAATTAGGGTAAATATTGAAAGAATTGCCGTTATTGCGTACGGTTTTTCTACCTTCATTACCCACTTATTTAGACCATTCTAAGACTATTTTCTTCTATGGCATTTCTTTCGCAAATGCCCCATTTCCAAGATATATATTCAAATGGGGCATTTTGAAATTAACCTGACCTTACCTGACCCCACCTAACCTAACCTAGACCATATCAGACTACCGGGACCTAACCTGGGCACACTACCGGGACCTAACCTGGGCAAACTACCGGGAAATAACCGTGGAAAAGTACATGAAATGACCGGGGCAAAATACTGGGACCTAGCCGGATCTGGCAACACTGCTACAAAACGGTAATTCTTTCAATAAATACCGAAATTAGTCTGACCTAAGGTCAGGCTAATTTCAAAATGCCCCATTTGAATATGCCCTATCTTGGAAATGGGGCATTTGCGGAGGAAATACCATAGAAGAAAATAGTCTTCGAATTGTCTAAATAAGTGGGCAATGAAGGTAGAAAAACCATACTCAATAACGGGAATTCTTTCAATATTTACCCAAAATACTGGGACCTAGCCAGATCTGGCAACACTGTTACAAAATGGTAATTCTTTCAATAAATACCAAAACTTATTATATTGTAGGTGAAGAAATTATAAATAGCCTAACTTAGGTAATAGTTATGAAGAACCACAGAGATGGAAGTTGCTGTGGTGGCTAGGTTTGTTTTATGAAGTTCGGCTACTGTGGTTAGGTTTGTTTTATGAAGTTAGTATGGTTAGGTTTGTTTTATGAAGTTACTTTGGTGGTTGGGTTTGTTTTATGAAGTTACTGTGGTCAGGTTTGTTTTTTGAAGTTACTAAGGTGGTTGGGTTTGTTTTATGAAGTTATTATGGCTAGGTTTGTTTTATGAAGTTACTATGGGTAGGCAATTGGTATTGAGTGTGGAGTGGTTGAGAGAGTGAAGCGTAATACACTGAGATAGTTTGGACATGTAGAGAGAATGCAAGGTGTGGAGTTTGTAAAGAAGGTGTATGGAAGTGAAGTTGTGGGACCTGGTGTGAGAGGCAGACCGCCGGTTAGGTGGCAGAACAGAGTGGAAGAGTATGTAAAGGAGAGAAGCGTGAGGGGCAGAGGAGGGCTTGACCAAGTTAGGCGGGAGTGTTGGAACAGGGAGAACTGGAGGCACTTCTGCCTTGGCCACCCCCTTGGAGGGAGTTCCCGGAGGGAATGAGGCGTCAGAGCTATAGATAGATAGATAGGTTTGTTTTATGAAGTTACTATGGTTAGGTTTGTTTTATGAAGTTACTATGGTTAGGATTGTTTTATGAAGTTACTATGGTTAGGTTTGCTGGTGTATATCTACACTATTGCCTTTTTGTAGCAGTGTTCCCAGATCCAGCTAGGTCACAGTATTTTGCCCTGTCATCCCCTGGTAGTTTACCACGGTTATTTCCCGGTAGTTTGCCCAGGTTTGGTCCCGGTAGTTTGTCCAGGTTAGGTCCAGGTAGTCTGCTGTGATCTAGGTCAGGTAAGGTCAGGCTAATTTCAAAATGCCCATTTGAATATCTTGGAAATGGGGCATTTCCGAAGAAAATGTCATAGAAGAAAAGTGTCTTAAAATGGTATAAATTAGTGGATAAAGAAAGTAAAAACATCGTAATACCAATCGGCAATAGATTAGATATTTACCGAAGTTACTGTGGTTAGGTTTGTTTTATCAAGTTACTATGGTTAGGTGTGCTTTATGAAGTTACTGGGGTTAGGTTTGCTTTATGAAGTTTATGGGGTTAGGTTTGCTTTATGATAGTCATATATGTTTGATTTCCCTTTCTATTAGTAGTTAGGTCCATGTAGGGGAGGTGGCCGAGTGGTTAGTGTTCTGGACTCGTAACCTGGAGGTCGGGAGATCGATCCTCTCCGGTGAGGGCCTGAGAATATTTACTCTTCCGATTTGAGTTTGAGGCACTAACTATAAGGCCACCGAACGACGTAAAACACCCTCGCTGGTACCATAACAGCTTCAGTATTTGGGAATTACCCTCACTTCCCTCCCTCTGTGGCTGGGTACCAGTTCGGAAGTCGTGACGTGTGTGTGTGTGAGCAGCAGTTGACCTGGGCCACGGTAACGGACTTGATGAAGTCTATGTCCAGTGTCGAAAAAAAAAAAAAAAAAAAATTGGTCCCAGTAGAGCCAAAGAAAAAAATAGTAAGCACAATTTTTTCCAAACTATTTTGAATGATTAATTATTACCTATTTTCTTATTTAATAATTATTACCTATTTTCATAATATGATTATATATTAATTATTACCTATTTTCATCTGTATATATATGTTTTTTTTTATATATATGTTTCGACATTGGACATAGGCTTCATCAAGCCCGTTACCGTTGCCCATGTCGACTGCCACTCACACGCACACATCACGACTTCCGACCTGGTACCCAGCCACAGATGGAGGGAAGTGAGGGTAATTATGGTACCAGCGAGGGTGTTTTACGACGTTCGGTGGCCTTATAATTAGTGCCTGAAACTCAAATCGGAAGAGTAAATATTCTCAGGCCCTCACCTGAGAGGAATTGATCTCCCGACCTATAAGTTACGAGTCCAGAACACTAACCACTTGGCCACCTCCCCTAAAAATATATATTAATTACAGGTATTCCCTATTTTCATTTACAACAGGCCACCATACAGGCCAGCATACGTTGGAGGAATGAGGGTGCTCCAATGTATCAAAAGTGTATTTCCCCATTAACTTGGATATCACATTTCAGGAAATAGCAACCATCAGTCAGTCATGTCAGAGCGGCAGGATGGAGAGGAACCAAGGCAGCCCAGGAATATGCAGGGGCTCCTTAATTTCTGCACAGAACTGACAGCCAGGGAGGATCCAACCACTAACACACCCATCAGGGAATTAGATCCGGAGGTTAGTATTATTGTCAAATTGTTGCACATTTCCAGTCACATTAATTGCTTATTGTGGAATATTTTTGCTCAGTTCCAGAATAAGAAAATAGCTGATTAATTGAAGTTTGCCACCCAGGGCTTAAGAGATGTGCATTAGCCAAGTAAGTAAAACATAATAATATTGGTTGTACTCTTGTAAACACTTACTTTTGTAAATTTTTGTACTTTTGTAAACATACACTCACACATATAATATATATATATAATATATTTTTTTTTTAGCCTTCAGTTTCAGTCTCGTTATTGGATTCAAACTGGTTGTGGGGGGGAGGGTTAGTATCCTCTTAAAACCTTAATATGAGTTAGGCTATATGACCTAAATGGTCAAGTTTGGTGTTACTACAGTAATCATATCCAGTTCCTTAATTTATAATTGCAACCTGAAAATATATTTGCACTGCTGTATTCAGTATATATTATAGCTGTAGAATTAATGTTACAGTATTTCTACACCATAGTTGGTGCTATTAGACAGTATTTTACAGTACCCTGTATATAATTTCTCTTTCAGAGAAGAGCCTTTCTTGAAGAGGCACTAAATTCACTCACTGTAAATGTGGCCAAGAGACTGGCAGTGAGTGTTAAAGCTCTGTGTAGTGAAGCTGTAACAATGCCAGAAGAAGATGTATCAGAACAGGAGAATGCAATAGAAGTTATTGAAGGATATGTCGATGATCTTAATCATGCAATAGGTAAGTTTTCCTCAACAATCTTCTGACAATATTACATGTTACTTTCCTTAAATGTCATGCAAGTTACATTTTACTGGTAAGCTTATATCAAATTGACAATGTGTGTGAGTAGACACTAAATAGAGGACTACTCTCAATCATTGTTTATTTTTATTATTGCCAGAAAATACCAGAATATGGGATATGTAAAATTCAGATTACATTTTAATCTTTGACATATAAAATAATGTTAAAATAATTCTTACATATAATAATGTGTTTCCATTATGGAGTACAGTATGTTTACTGCAGTAGGACATAGCAATAATTTGCCAAATAATATCACACAAATGTAAACATTTCACTAGGAGAAAAGGGTGTTAAAAGTAAGCTGGTATAATACAAGACAAAATCAATACTACAACTGTGGAAAGTAACTCTCACCAGTTTTAGAAAGATATAAAAATGCAGTTCATTGGTTCTCAGCTGACTGATATTGCCTTTTGCTCTCTTTTTCCTTCTCATTTAATTATAGCATCAAGAACTATGGTAATATTTACATGTTCAAAAAACTCGTAAAACAAATTGAACAAGATATATTTAATTACATAACTGACATTTCTACTGTGTCTGTGTTGTTGGGTTTTCACTATGTGAGCAAACTCCTAGGAAAATATTGACCCACATCATCAAATATCATCATTTATACCCACTAAAATTCTTCTCACTCAGTCTTTACCATTGCATCAACATGATACTAGGAAATTCATGATTTATTAACTGATTAGGTACAATTCTTTCTCTTTAGATTTTCAGAAATTGGGTGGTTTTCCAGTTTTATTGCGTTGTTTGGACTCCCCTCACTCTTCACTTCGAATTGGTGCTGCCGGTCTAATAGGAGACATCAGCCAGAATAATCTTCCTTGTCAAGAAAATATGGTCTCGTTAAATGCCGTCCCAGTTCTTCTTCATATGATTGATACAGATGACGACAAACAGGGAAGAGTGAAGGCACTATATGCTCTTTCATGTAAGTTTACAAGCTGTTGCTTTCAGTTTTCCAGGGTATGTATAATAACCTTAAACTTTCCCTTGGGGGGGGGGGGGTTTGCTTGTAGAGATGTGAGTGATATTTAGCCCTTAAAGTTCTGTCTGCCACCAGGGTGGCTGCATAGAAATGGCTCAATTTTGGTCCAATAGGGCTAGGCTACTTATGTGGCGAGGTTAGCACAAAATGCCAGAAATACACGTAACTATTTCTATCAATGATGTGGCAGGAGTAGGATTTCATAGTGACTGGCATATCACTCATAGTGTACTGGAAATACTACAATTGATGCTAAATTTAATTATTTTAGAAAGATTATATTTCATTGTAATGGAATATTTAAGTACCGTAATATTGTATTGTTCATTAATGTTAACCATACTTGACACTTTCAGGTTTAATTCGAGATTACCCACAAGGAGAGGAAGAATTTATTAAATCTGATGGTTTCTCAAGTTTGATGCGAGCAATGCAGTCTGGAGAGGAAAAGTTGGTTGTCAAGTCATCGTTTCTTCTCAACAGTCTGATCAGGGAAACTGTGGCTCATAAAGGTACAGTATGTAACTTCAGATACCCTATATGTTTTTATATTTATGTTAATTTCCTTTTATATTTGTTTTTCTGCTTATAGGAGTATGTTAGAAAAATATCTTCTGCCAGAATGGTATGAAGTTAAGTAGTAGACGAGATGCAATTTACGTCCTGTTGCTTAAGTTTTCAAATTATGTAGTCATTTTCAAGGGGATAGATCCCACTTGCTTTGAATTCAGCTAAAATAAATATTTATCTGTTTTCCATTTCTTTCTAAACCACCAAGCAGTTATTTCTTCATAAACCATCAAACACTGGTGAAAACCAGTGTTTTTGCAGTGCACTGTAATGTTTCCCAAGGCCATATTTCCTGTCTGCTAACACCTCCCACCAGTTTCTCTTCATAGACCTGAATATTATACCGAAGTAAATGTCAACTTTTTTTAAACTGAAATTTGGTTTAAATATTATACATTTAATCAGAAATTCATATTATGGCTGTGGTTTAATGAGTGTATAAAATTTTTTCATGATATCCATTGCCACCATTTTTTACTTAGCTTTATTCTACACAATACTGCGTCTTTATTCAATTTTTAGTTGTGGCAAATTTATTCAGCGAAACGAGGTTAAAGGACCTATGTACAGTTTATCTTGCGAAACCAATGTCTGTCACTAATTAATTCTCTTAATGCTTCAAATGAATGGTGGCAATTAGGCTAATGGAAGTTATGCAAGTACTGTACTGTACTTTAATACTTTAGTTAAGAGTAAGAAGGGAGAATGGTATGTTTAATTGTTTGGTCAATAAAATGTAATATAATTATTTTTCTCTGTATCAATGTGATAACATTACTGTACTGTACTTTTGTGACAGATGATGACAATACTTTATTCTTATTCCCTTAGCTGTATTGCTTTCGATGGGCTATGTGGAACAGTTAATAGCTATCTTGAGTAATGAACACAACACCAATATCATCCGAGAGCACTGTACAGCTGCACTCCTTGCCTTGGCTTCCTCCTACAATCCAGCTATTGCTGAGTGTATGAGACCTGAACTCTGCCTCATACCGATTTTGACAGCCAGACTGGAAGAGGTGAAAGATAAAGAGGAAATGCAGGTAGGCAAATAATGAGTACAGTATATGTGTTAATGGATAATTAATAAATTTTATATTTAAATGTTGATACACCATCATATGGATTTGGATTCACTCCAAGGCCAGAAATAAAAATAGAATCAGAAATAAACTGAGAGGGATAGAATACCCAGTGAAATGGGCCACACTCACCTTTTTTCCCTCATCCAAACCCACAATATGACAGTATCCAACACAAAATCCCTTCATACCTTCTTCAGACCCATAAAGTCACAATCAGCTGCAACTATCTTTCTCAAATGCTTTTTTCATTAAGGGAAGATTCTCTTTTTGGTAAATTGAAAGGTTTCTGATTCCTCCAAACTATACCACAAAACAGATCCCCTATTAGTACAATTGAGGGCACCTGTTTCCTGGCATAGTTTGGAGGAATCAGAGACCTCCCAATTTACCAAGAAAACCTCCCCTTTACTCCTCTGTTCATCACTTCAGATTCTTTCCATCATCATTTTGCCATTTACCAGATGTACTACACTTAGATGATTGATTTATCTTTGCTTGTACTGGTGCTGAATAACTTGTAATTTAGTATGTGTATTGTGTGTGTGATTGATTTTATATGTAATCCTGAAATATTTCCACAGGAAGAAGAATCTTATATCAAGGAACTATTGGTGTTAATGAAAAATGAGAATGATGAAGATGAAGCAACAAACAGGTAGAAAGAGAACAACTATAATAGAGAGTTTACGAACAATATCTTTATTGGTTGGATCAGACGCTTCAACATGTTCACAAGAACGGGGTAACCCCTATTTCTGATGACAAACATGTAAAGATCACTTTCAATAATAAAGTTGGTGTAATATAAAATGAGGGTTTTATTTCAAACCATTTAATGGAGATGTGCACCTAGGTAGATAAAGTTGAAGAAAACCCACAGTGGTAAATTAGAAGGTATACTGTATTCCAGACGGTTACAGTGGTTTTGATTAATTTATTACGCTCATGGAGCGGCAAACATGGTACAATATATATTATATCAAATTATAATATGCATAAAGATGACCATATTATTGTATTAGCTAGTGAAATAAACTTGTAATATACAGTACAGTACTATATGGCACATGGTTACAGGTAAATTACTATGTATAAAGATGAATGACAATATTATTATATCAACCATTGAAACAAACTTATATAATTCAGTACTACAGTATTAAAGATCACAGAATATTATTATGTGTACAAAGATGACAATATTATTGCATCAATTAGTTAAATAAATTTATAATATACAGTACTACACTAGATGGAACATGGTATAAAGATCACAGAAAAATTATTATATGTAGCCTATAAGGATGACAGGGAAATTACTATATGTATACGTATGACAATACTATTATATCAACCAGTAAATAAAACTTGTAATATACAGTACTAGATGGGACATTGTTACAGGGATATTATTATATGTACAGTATAAAGATGACAGGAAGTTATATGTATAAAGATGATAATATTATTATTATATCAGTCCATGAAACAAACTTATAATAATTATACAGTACTAGAGGGGACATTGTTACAAGGAAATTACTATATCTATTGAGATCACAGGGAAATTACTATATACTGTATATAGAGATAACAATATTATTATATTGAACTAGAGAAATTAGCTTATAATATACAGTATTGTACTAGATAGGACATTGTTACAGGGATATTACTATATATATAGAGATAACAATATTATTATATTGAACTAGAGAAATAAGCTTATAATATACAGTATTGTACTAGATAGAACAGAGTTACAGGGAAATTACTATATGAATTGAGATCACAAGGAAATTACTATTTGTATAAAGATAACAATATAAATATATTGAACTAATGAAATAAGCATATAATATACAGTGTTACAATAGGTAGGACATTGTTACAGTTAAATTACTATATATATTGAGATCACAAGGACAATATTATTATATTGAAGAAGAGAAATTAGCTTCTAATATACAGTATTACACTAGATAAGACATTGTTACAGTTAAATTACTAAATGAATTGAGATCACAAGGAAATTACTATATGTACTGAGATCACAAGGAAGTTACTATATGTATAAAGATTACAATATTATTATATCAGCTAGTGAGAGAATATACATATACATACACATTCATATATTATACAATACTGGATTGGGGACATTGTTATAGGGAAGTAATGAATATGACTATGTTGTTATATCTGCCAATGACATACATGTACACTTATCATATACTGGATGGGACATTTGAGATTGTTTCAACATAAATGTTATATATCTGCCAGTTAAATACACTTATTATATAATGGATGGAACATATGAGATTTTATCACCATAATATGATGGCCAACAGACATTAATTAAGAGTCCATAGCTTTCAATGCAAGTTACATATACAGGAGAGTCTTTGTATGCATATCAATCAATCTTAAGCATCAACAACCACCAAAGTTTGTATGACGGACCAGAATAACATCCAATCTGTCATCAGCAAGCAGGAAGCAACACACACCAATCAAGTCCTGTCCCCGGGGCAGCAAGTGTCTGACTGAAGGACACTCAAGGCAATAATGCTGAAGATGGTTGGCATTAGGAGTGTCACACAGCTTACATGATGGTAATGAAGAATGTCCCCCGCCTCAGCCACTTGCCACAGGGGCCGGTATCCCAATCGAAGTCGAGCGGACCATGAGACCACTTCGGCGATACTTTGGTCGGGAGAGACGGAAGTGGTCATAGTGCTGAATAGATACACTCTGAGGTCTTTCGGCATTCATGCGGTGGATCGTATGAAGAAGAGCAGCAGGGTGCAAGATTCTTTTGTAGCTGAAGATGGTGGGTGTAGCATCATCAGGCAGAGGCAATTCACAGGCATTTTTGGCAAGGAGATCCACTCTATCGTTGGCAGCTATTCCAATATGAGAAGGAATCCATAAAAAATGTATGTAGAGAGAATGGTCCTGGGCTGCAACCAACTGATGCAAGATCTGATGAATGAGCGAACGATGCATGGGTTGTGGAGACTAGACGGTTTGAAGTGCAGATTGTGAGTCACATATCACTACACCATTCACTCGCTGCAGACAGAGGAGGCCGATAGCCAGTAGGAGTCCCTGTAATTCGCAATATGTGGAGCTGGAAGAGTTGGGTAACTTGTGACCAGCCCAGCCTCCCTCCGGCGGCTCCATGTCTGGCGAGTACATGGCACACCCCGCACTGCCATCTGGTTGCACAGATCCATCCACATAAAGGCAACGAGCATCAGGGACAGAGGAGGAGAGTTTGATGGTATGTTCCAAAGCAAGCTGTTTTTGGAGGTAAGGTAGATCAGTTTTGGAGGTGGCAGTGAAAGTGACTTGGAGCTGTGGTATCCTCCATGGAGGTGGCTCATGATCAACCTCGACCACTGGAACATCAATATGAAGGCGCTGCAGGGTGGAGCACACAGTGTTGACAAGGGTACGGACACCTGGACGAAGTGGAGGGTGAAGTGCAGCAGGATCAAGTGAGGCTCTCAGGACATGAGCATAATACGGAGCAAGGTGGGGAGAGTGAAGGCACTTGACACTAATTATAAAGTGGGTGACGTTGGTGTGTATTCTGTCAACAACTGACGGGAGATTGAGTTCTGTTAACATATTCACAATTCTGGAGGATGGAGGACCTCCTAGAATATGCCGCATCACTTTGTTCTGAAACTTATCTAATGGCACAAAGGTAGTCCTAGATAGCTGACTAAGAGCAAGAGAGAGATAGTCAATGACAGACCGAATAAAAGCAATGTAGATGGTTCTTGCCACAGGGATAGAGATTCCGGCAGCCCTGTTAGTGAGCCATTTGAAGGGAAGGAATCGCTGTTCTAGCCGTTGCAAAAGGTCTTGGTTGATGGGATGAATGCGCTGCCTAGCAGTTATGGCCGGAGTGATCCGGACCGGAGCTCCCAGGTACAGATACTGTGTACAAGGCGGGATGATACTTTGCCCTGCCGTAAATACTGGGAGTGTTCTGGGGCCACGAGGGGAGAATACTCGACATTTCTCTGGTGATAGGATGAGGCCACAAGAGGAAGCTGATTCGAAGAAAGAGCTGAAGATTGGCAGCAGAGGTGGAATGAACACAGATGTCATCTGCATAACAGGTGACTGTTGTGCCAGGAATGTTGGGAAGAGCAAGCAAGCGATGCATCAGGACGTTGAACAGGGACTTAAAACCCCACCCTGTAGAGTACCAAGCTCAAGCTCCTTATATGCGCTACATGCCCCGCGGAATAGCACACAAGACTTTCTGTTACGGAGATATTCTCGAATCCACCTCAGAAGATTTCCCTGTACACCAAATTCAACTTACAGTGGAGTACAGAGAGAAAATAAATGACATATGGAGTACAGCGAGGGAATGAATGAAATACCCAGGACAGTGAAGATAGGACTTCAAAATTGGGGAAAGGTTAGGCTTGGTACTGTTGTTCAAGGAAGGTTGGATTGGAAACTTGGACAGTCTCTTGGCTTCATTGTTGATTCTCTTTAAGGGGGCATGTGGCACTCTAGGTAAATCTGGAGCAAATGATTCCTTCAAGCTTTCCGAGGCAACAGGACGTCATTATCTTTTAGTTCATCTGGTCCTGCTGTTTCCTGGTATTCTTTGGAGGAATCATGACACATGCAGTCCATTGTGCGAAAAGTGTATTACCCCCTTTACTAACTTTTTTCATATCAGGCTGTCAGATTAGTTTGTACAGTACCTTATTGCTACTAAAGATACAATCTTCACTTATCAAATTCTGATTTCGTTAAAATAATTACGTCAATGACAGGCTAACAGCAAAAGAATAAGTAAAAAAAAAAAAAAAATTACACAAAGAATAAGTTCTTGCTAATGAAAATTTTGTATTTGAAAATATGCTGGTAGATGAATATTTGTAAACCTGAAAATCAATTACTACAGGTATGATAATATGCGAAAAATCTGCCAATTGCCAATATAACCATAACCCAGCGCTCTCTTTATCTTGAGATCATTTTAGTACTGTATAGACTTCTGAAAAGCAGAATTTAAAACTACTCATTTCTAAAGAAGGAGATAGTTTTGTGTTGATATTTATACGAATTTGCATTGTATTTTGTGCAAGAATTAAATTTAGATTACAATTAAATTTCTTACACTATTATATAAAGTTTGATCATAAATTAGTCATATTGTTGGAATTTGTTATTGTAAATATGGCTCTGTTGAGAACTACCCTGGCCTAGATTGAAGTAGTAGATTCCCGTCAATATAATGAACTAGATAACGTAGATAGAGGACTTAGGGAGGAGTATAGAGGCGAGCCAAGGTATAATGGCGCTGGTGACGGTACAAAGGTCCCCCAGTGTGAGCAGCTCTCCACCTTCCTCTGTAAGTTAAACAGGAGAGCCGCCTCCCCCCCTACCTAAACACTCCTCCTTTCATCCACTTTGACAGTTAACCAAGGGACATTTTTTCTGTAGGTAGAGATGGAATATACTTTGGCTTATTGCTGGTTAGGTGTTGTCAGTAATTTTGCCAAAGGTGGGATATGTGTTGTATATATTGCAGTAAAAAGTATGATTACATCCCATTGTTTATTGTATATGATTCACGGGTTTCCCCAAAATTTTTTCACACCACATGAAATTACCTTCTAGTTAGCTGAAAATGGTTGTGAATTGGAAAAGGACATGGTTGTATCAAGAATACTGCCGGATATATTTCTGTTGATTATGTTTTTCCGTTCATCCATAATGGTATTATTACAACTTGTTAATGATTTCAATAATTCTTGACCAGAACTCCACTATAACTTGCAGAATATTGTTCTAAATGACATGAGTCTAATTGAGCAGTCTTAAGCTGTGTAGCGTAACTATGCGTACGGTAATTATGTAAGGTGTTCTGAGGTCGACTACCATGTTATTGTTACACGTTACTCTCTTGATGTCCTGTTTAGTGAGGTTAGGTATCATTTAGTACAAAGCAATAACTACCTCCCTCTGGAATAACTTATTATTATTACATACCGGTAATGCCATTATATACCTGCAGAAAAGTAGCCAACAAAAAAATAGATAGCAGGCACAGCTCTTGCATAAAATTAACAAAAAAATTTGTAGCCAAGCAAACTAGCCTGACCAATCTAACCTAACCTGGACTGTAGCTACTTTCAAGATCTAACCTGGACTGTAGCTACTTATGGAACCTAACTTAGTGTCCTTTGGGAGTTGAGATGCAACTTAGTTTCTTTCAGAACTTACTATGTTGCTGCTGTCATTTTCAATGATTCATAGCCTTGGGAGATAGGATGCTCAGTTTTGGCAGAGATTTTAGTCCATCAGGTCCACCCCCACCCCCACCCTCAGCGCACTAATAACTCATTGTCCCCATATCCACTATGCTCTGTTGGTGTCTATGCCCTTGAAGACATCTCCTTAACCCATTAATACATTTCATATGTCAATTTCCAGAGACTTAATTGAAGGTACCAGAGTGTTGCAACTTATGTTCCAATTTTATCCTACAGGAATATGGCAGCTCAGTGTATTCTTTAGAAGAAGAAGAGCAAAAGAACAGAAGGTAAGTGCAAGTTAAGCCTTAATGTTATACTGTACTGTAATGTATTTTCAGTTGAATTTAAAAGATAAAAAAAATGTTCCTCTACCATACTTTTTGTGTTCAAACAGATGTGTAAATTTGGTAGGTAGCCAATAGATAACTACGGTATTAAATATGCGACATTATAGCACAAATATCAAATAGCTTCACAGAGTGTGTCTCCAAACTCGAGAATGTTACTATACGTTTCAGCGCCGGACAGACGGTGTTTTTCGTATATATCTCTTAAACGAATCGTTGTATCAATATAATATTTCAGCACACTGTCTATAACACCCGGGCGTAATTTATGGCTGACATACCATATTACTATATGTGTTATGTTAGGAGTTTACTGAGTGATATTAAGCCTAATCCAGTCATCATATCTAAGGCGTTATAGAGAATCGGACGAGTGTGGGGTACTCGTGTAACCCCTCTACCAACACCCCGAAATCCCCCCACACCATTCCTTCCTTCCCTACCCCAATATCTCATTATCCCCCTCCCCGTTTCACTCTTCACCCCCCTATTTACACCATCCACCTTCCATTTTTTTATTTTTTTTATGACAGTATGTACAGTATATACGTATCGTTCATTAGTAATATTGTTTAATACAGTTACCGTTGTGTGTGGACATGAAAACCAAGGTGGGTCAAATGACCATTAAAGCAATAGCTAATCCCGTTGTTGATGGTCGTATAGCCGGATAATAACCCACGTGTCTAAGGCCACCAGAAAAATTATTAATTTTGGTTTTGGGCAACTAAATATAATCGTTCATTGTTGCTTCATGTGTTCTTTACCTTTTTAAATAACCAATTTTTGCCTTAATTGAATATTCACAGTCTCCCGTATCCCCTCCCCCTCTCTCTGAGGTATGAGGTACCCCCCAGTCCGAGGCTATGACTCAAGTAGTGACAGGGTAGAAATCATTGACTGCCGAGGCGCACCTATTAGCAACAATGTTGTCCATTTGCCCCCGTGGATGCAGGACAGAGTTTGTTCTTCGTCTTGCCACATTGTACAAACGTGAAAGCCAGTGATGATGAAGACGATGACGTTTTCCTTGACAGTGATTGTGAATAAATTTTGTTTTATCATGTTTGCATCATTAAATCCTACACTATTATATATATATATATATATATATATATATATATATATATATATATATATAATTTGGTGATAATATAAATATAAAAGGGACAAGTCAACAAAATAACATTATATTAACTGGATCAAGTTGACATTTTATAATGAATAGGTACACAGTATCTAATAACTTTTCCCAGAAGGTCCAGACCACAGGTAATGCCAGTACATCGTGTTCAATTGCATGGTTGACCATAAGGACTGCAAACATGGACCTTTTACATACTACATGTATGTAAACATGCTGTTGTACAGTAATTATCAAAGTGAAATACGTCTTGCCTCTATAGAATTGTACTGTACCATAATCTTAGTTAATAATCATATCTATACATATACATCTACATAACATTCTAATATATAATACAGTGATGGAAGAAATAGGGAGGGACACGAGTGATGAGGGAGGCGAGGAGCTAGGGGGAGAAGAGGAGGAGGGAGGGGTGAGAAGGGGGGTATGTAGTTGTGGTTAGGAATGGTTTGGGAGGGTGTTGGGGGGGGCACACTTTCCTTCGAATGCGTCAATATGGCTGGCAAGCTTTGTGCTATTTTTCACGAGTAAACTCCTCGCATAACACATATAGGAATATGGTATGTCAGCCATAAATTACGCCCGGGTGTTAAAGATAGTGTGTTGAAATATTATATTGATACAACGATTCGTTTAGGAGATATTTGCGAAAAACACCGTCTGTCCGGCGCTGAAACGGATAGTAGGTAGCTGTAAACTAAATTTAATACTATTTATGCATGTAACTACAGTAGAAATCAGTCCTAGAAAGTCACACAAAAAAAAGGATAGTACAGTACTGGTATCTTGTAATCAAATCCCCACCCACACAAACTTGACTCCCAATTTGTGATAGTATTGTGTTGAGGTGAGTGTAGTACGGTACTGTAGTATGAGTTCATATAAATTAATTCATGTATTGTAATGGATTCTCATGATGGTTTCTACTTTATTTCAGCTTGAGTGAATACTACTTTGCTGTTAAAGGTGAGATTTTCCTTATCCATGTTGCTATATGTCAGTATAGATGTATTGATGGATACTTGCATTTCCTGGAATAAAAGAATGAGGTAACTCTTACTGAAGGATCCATGTTATGGCCACTCTGCTTCAGATTGTGTTTCTTTAATGTGCAGAGTGTTTTGTATATACCCAGTATTATGAGACATGTACTGCAGTGATTATAATATTATGTAATGGTAATTATCTACTCTTGAAACATATTGTGAGCAAAGGTAATGAAACAATATCAAGTATTAATAGTTAATACAGCATATGCAGAACCCTAATTAGGCTGCCAGTCATGGGCATTCCACTTATATGTTAGGCAATTTTGATTTTGATTTGCTGATGATTACATTTGTTTCTTTGAGGGTAGAATACTGAATATTTATTTTGTAGAAATGAAGAATCCATAGAGTGGTTGTTGTATGACTCATAGTCATAGATAGCCTATATAATACAGTTTTAGTTGTGGACAACAGTCAGCAATGAACAGCAAAATGAGGCTACCTTTGATGGTACTGTATAGTCGGCGGCATAAGTCGTGTTGCCACATCTGCCAAGTCATGAATTACAGTATGGAAATACAAACTTCACAGGCTCGTAAAATGAAAACCCAGAGTAGTTTACTAATTTGCCCCCTTTATATTGTAATTCTGTAAGTTGAACGTGATGGTTCGATGACTATTCTTTATGTTATCCTTCAAGAAATGCTAAGTGAGGCGACACGACTTTTGCCGCCGACTGTACAGTATATTGTAAGGAATGTCACCTATCACCTGTGTGGACTCACCAACAATAACCAACTGGGGACTGGCCAGCTTGAGCTGAACTTATTTTCTGAAATAAAATTGTCTAAACAATAGAGAAAATGTAGATTGTATAGGGAAGTGTCGATAAAACTGTTAGAATTAAAATGGTACTATCATAATTATAATAGTTAAAGAATCCCTATTTTTCAATGATGTATTATGTTGATAATAGTCTGACTGCTACATTGGTTGTCAGGGTTTGGTGTTCTACTGCCTAAAAATGAATGCCAGCTGGGACGAGGGCGGAGGTCTGGGTCAGCACCACCAGACATCCAGATTCACCTCCAGGCCATGCTACACCTTCTTTGTCAGGGTGACACTCTACACATGGTGAGTCTCAATGTTGTTGTAGTAGGAACATTATCAATAAAGGAAGCAAAAAATGTTTTGAGAAAAATTGAATCACATCAAATTTTTATGAGAACAGCTCCTACAGCTAACTGATGGATATACTGTATTAACTGCAGGACTGTATATTCTATGGCTATTTACATGTGTATCTGGTAGGCGGTTCGATTGGAATCCCAACACATGGGTCGAGTGCGCTACCTGGCAGTGGTTGGCCGGGTGGGGCGTCAAGACACAGAAGAGGATATCCTGCTTGGGGTGGACTTCACAGGGGAGCGACCATCCACTGGCCTCGTGGTGCCCGTCCTTGCAGACACCAGGATCAGCCTCAATGGAGATGGGTCAGTCTGATGAGGATCAAGTTATGTAGTGTAGGTGCAGTCCATAATATCAAACCTTAATTGTATCAATTAGACTCGAGTAGTAAGGGTAGACAGCCCTGTCAAGGGAGGTACTACTGCCAAGGTGTTGGAAGACTCATGGAATTACTATACCTGGATTCATGTTCCTCTCCCAGACTTTGGTTACTTGTTACACTTATTTCTGTTTTATATAATTAGGGTATCAGGCCAGCCCCAGTAACACAACACACACATCCATGGAAATATTACCAATAAATACTACAGTGTATCTTTATTAAAAAAGACCTTTTTCTCAACTGTAGCTCATTTGGGTTTGATAGGCAAGCTCCCAGTAAAACCTTGCAAATGAGGTGAAGTTGTCGCTGTTCTGCCTTAAGGGGAATTTTCATGAGGGAACAAGGAATAATTCTATATTCATCCACAAATTAGGAAATAACATGACAGAAGGATATGTACCTATACTCAGAGTTAGCTTGGAAGTATTAGGAAGAGTTATAAGGAAAGAATCTTTTCAACTATAGAGATAATAGGTACAGTACGGTATTGTAACTGTTCCTAGCATACCTAGATTGTGATAATGTAAATTACTTGTAAGAATTTGTAAGGGGATGCTGAGACTTTGTGGGCTTGAAAGGGGATGGGAAGGTGAGTGTGACCCATTACACTGGGTATTCTTTCCCTCTGCTTATATCTGAATTTCATTTTGCCATCCTTTAGCCTTGGAGCCCCTCTCCCCCACCCATTGAAAAAGGGGAATTAAAGTATTGATGACGATGAAAGCACGGCACTTGCTGGTGCTTGCCTTACCACATTATATTTCTCACTATGCATAAAATTATGATATTGAGCTGTTGTTTCGACTTACAGAGGGTTCAGCGTATGCACAGCAGGACGCAAGCACATCTTCAAGCCCATCTCTGTCCAGGCAATGTGGTAAGTTTTATGTTTGGACACCTTATTATCCTTTGTAAAAAATTTGATGTAATAGGATTTGCAAATATTGTACAACGACTTTTATACGATGGTTGAATGTGGTCAATTCAGGTTAATATGATAATATGAGGATGAAATGATCAAGTAGATAAGATCTCTTATTGGAACTATGATAAACAACTTTCTATATATTTTTGTGCAAGAAATATACATGTAATTAATGCAGAGTACTGTTGGGTAAGTACAGTTTACATGTTATGAAAATGCTTGACCGGTTTCGATTTTGTGTTGCAAATGAATGATACAAGTTTCTTGCTTTGCAGGTGAGTGTTGAACTGACTTTTTGGGTAATAAGGTAACTATTCCACTGTATTTTACTGTGATCCAAAGAAATCTTGACTCGGTAGCAATTAGTTCGTACACACTTGGAAAGACAGGAAGATGTACAGTCACACACAGGCATACAGTAAATAGCTGTGCAAGAACATTGAGAGAAGAGGAAAGATAAAGTTGTGTTATTGAAGGTGAGGGAATAGTTGTTTAGAAGATTAGAATGAGTTGAAAGATGAAGGAATTGTGTTTTGGAATAAGTGAAAACCACAATGTTTTCTCTGCTGCAATCTGAGATGAAAGATATTAGGTGAAGAAATGGCAACAATGCAATCAGAAAGGATGAGGGGAGGGAAAGTGGAAGAAGTAAAATTGCCCGAGAGATTTTTGACGAAGTGCCAGAATGAATTGGAAGAGGAAGAATTGGAAAAATCATAACACTTAATGTGGATGGAAAATTTAGTAGAAGAAATTTGGCTTGATTAACAAACATGGTTAATTGAAGAATTGTTTATGTTGGACAGAAAATGAATATGATATGTATGCCTTCATGACTGCACAATGAGAGGGACCAAAAATATTTCCTTGAGAATTTTGATGTACTGCCCCAAACCCTTCCAGTTGGTGATGCTGTTGTGTCACAAGTGTCCCCTCCTGGGATGGTCCAAAGGTCTTATGGGAGCAATACAACAGGACTTTGATATAAGATTGTGTTCAGCGAAACCCACTGGAAAGAATAACTCACCAGTATAAGCAGAAGAATGAGGTTAGAAATAAGTAAAAAACAATAAGCTTATCTCCAAGGCGATCTGGAATACAAGTAGGGTGCCGAATTAGATTCTCTAATTCGTTGAGGATAGAAAAGATGAAGGGTTTGTTCCCTAGGTAGATCAGTGTAAGGGAATGAAGGGGGTATTGTGATTAGTTGTAAAGAAATGGGAGAGGTGATACATTAGGGAGGGTAAAAAATAATGCATTGGGTTCTGATATGTTGGGGTGGTGATAATGTGTGTGAGGGAATGTGTGACAGGAATTGGTATATAAGGTGAAGTGAATGAATGTAAGGGATGATGTGTTTGTTACTAGTATGTGATGTAATGAGAGGGTGTCTGAGAGTTCATGTGAAGGAGTGTGTCAGAGGAAATATATAAGGGAGTGTCAGAGAGGAGGCATGAAGTGTGGGAGAGACAGTGCGTTGGATACCGGTATGCTAAAGAGCATGTGAAGAGAGAGGTACTGTGAGGGGCGATGAAAGAAGGTATTGTAGTGATGTAAGAGAAAGTCTGGACAGAAAGGTAAACAGGGGATGAAGATGGAAGGGTGACGGAAGGTGGTGGTGCAAGACAGAGGTCAGCATGCTAGGAGAGGGACGAAGAGGAGATAAGCAATGAAGAGGGAAGAGGAGGGAAACACAGACGAGGGAAGAGGTGGTAAAGGAACTGGATAATGTTTGTATGTATACGTTATCACAAAACATGATAGGTAGTGAAGATGCAAAATTTTAACTGAATTAGATTTATGAAGCGTTTTAGAAAAGAAACCCCAAAAATTATACATACATCGAAGTAATGTACTAACGACAAAGTAAAATTGCTGGGTAAAATGAAGTTTGAGTGGAGATTGGAGGGAGAGCGGGAGGTGAGGAGTGAGGGCAGGGCAGGGCAGGATAGGATAGGCAGGGCTTGGTTGAACTATGTGCGCGGTTGTGTGTAGGTGTGTGACGCCACGCTGTCTGTTGGGAGAGTTCGGACTTCTGAAACTTTGTAGCCCCCTCTCTCTTTCCTCATTTTTCCTTCTTTTTGTACTTATGCTGTATTTCTAATTTCTAACCACTCTAAATCCTCACTAATAATATTTTTCCCACATACATACGAACGACCACTATTATTATTATTATTATTATTATTATTAAACACATATATAGTCGTACACACTAACAAATATTGCCGTATCTCTTTTATGAGGGAGACAGCGTTCTCAGAATTAGTTTTGCCACATTATAGTCTTCTTGGTAATGTTGTTGTTAGTGGTAGGGATATTGGTAGTGACAGGGATGGTGGTGGTGGTGGTGTAGTGGTAGTGATATAATTATTAGTAGAAACAGTAGATTCACTGTTTTGTAACCTCGAGGACCATAACAGAAGCCAGACAACGTATAGGCTGACCCCCCCTCTCTCTCTCTCTCTCTCTCTCTCTCTCTCTCTCTCTCTCTCTCTCTCTCTCTCTCTCTTCACCATATAAGACTCGTCATGCAGTGCCAGTAGCCCAGACGTCTTGGCTACCACTACCTTGTTTATATTAAGACCTACCCTCCTCCTTTCCCTCCTCATGTCTCCTCCTCCCTCTCTCCCCTCCTCCCTCTCTCCCCTTCTCTTTACCTCTCCACATGTCTCCTCCTCCCTCTCTCCCCTTCTCTTTACCTCCACATGTCTCCTCCCTCTCTCCCCTCCTCCTTTCCCTCCTCATGTCTCCTCCTCCCTCTCTTCCCCTCCTCCTTTCCCTCCTAATGTCTCCTCCTCCCTCTCTCCCCTCCTCCTTTCCCTCCTAATGTCTCCTCCTCCCTCTCTCCCCTTCTCTTTACCTCCACATGTCTCCTCCTCCCTCTCTCCCCTCCTCCTTTCCCTCCTCCTTTCCCTCCTTTTTTCCCTCCTCATGTCTCCTCCTCCCTCTCTCCCCTCCTCCTTTCCCTCCTCATGTCTCCTCCTCTTCTCTTTACCTCCTCATGTCTCCTCCTCCCTCTCTCCCCTTCTCTTTACCTCCACATGTCTCCTCCTCCCTCTCTCCCCTCCTCCTTTCCCTCCTCATGTCTCCTCCTCCCTCTATCCCCTCCTCCTTTCCCTCCTCATGTCTCCTCCTCCCTCTCTCCCCTTCTCTTTACCTCTCCACATGTCTCCTCCTCCCTCTCTCCCCTCCTCCTTTCCCTCCTCATGTCTCCTCCTCCCTCTCTCCCCTTCTCTTTACCTCCACATGTCTCCTCCTCCCTCTCTCCCCTCCTCCTTTCCCTCCTCATGTCTCCTCCTCCCTCTCTCCCCTTGTCTCCTCCTCCCTCTCTCCCCTCCTCCTTTCCCTCCTCATGTCTCCTCCTCCCTCTCTCCGCTTCTCTTTACTCTCCACATGTCTCCTTCTCCCTCTCTCCCCTTCTCTTTACCTCTCCACATGTCTCCTCCTCACTACCTCCCGCTTCCACTCTCCCTCTCACCCCCTCCTCCTTATATCCCCCTCTTTACCACCTTACCCCCATCCATCCTTCTCTTTATCTCCTCTCTTCTCTCGGTGACTCCTTCCTCCATCCTCCCTCTTAATCCTTCCTTATCTCATCCATTTTTCTCCCATTCATTCCTCACTTCGTCTATCCCATCCAATCGTTACCTCATTCGCTCCTCTCCTTTGTTGCCTCCTCCCCTTTCTTACCTCACCGATCCCTCCTATGTCTCTTCTTTCTCTCTCATATTCTCCCTCCTCTTCACACATCTCTTCTCCCTTCCCTTCCTCTCTTCTTTCTCTCTCCTCTCCACACATCTCTTCTCCATTCCCTTCCTCTCTTCTTTCTCTATAATATTCTCCCTCCTCTTCACACATCTCTTCTCCCTTCCCTTCCTCTCTTCTTTCTCTCTCCTCTCCACACAATCTCTTCTCCCTTCCCTTCCTCTCTTCTTTCTCTATCATATTCTCCCTCCTCTTCACACATCTCTTCTCCCTTCCTTTCCTCTCTTCTTTCTCTCTCCTCTCCACACATCTCTTCTCCCTCCCTTCCTCTCTTCTTTCTCTCTCCTCTCCACACATCTCTTCTCCCTCCTCTTCCTCTCTTCTTTCTCTCTCATATTCTCCCTCCTCTTCACACATCTCTTCTCCCTTCCCTTCCTCTCCTCTTTCTCTCTCCTCTCCACACATCTCTTCTCCTTCCCTTTCCTCTCTTCTTTCTCTATCATATTCTCCCTCCTTTCCACACATCTCTTCACCCTCCCCTTCCCCTCTTCTTTCTCTCCCGTATTCTTTCTCCTCTCCACACATCTCTTCTCCCTCCCCTTCCTTACCTCACCCATCCCCTCCAGCCTCTCTTCTTTCTCTCTTCTATTTTCTCTCCTCTCCACACATTTCTTCTCCCCTTCCGTTTTCCTTTACATTCTCATTATTTTACTTCTTTATTGCATCTCTTCTATTTCCTCCATTACTTCTGTTCCCTAGCCATTTCCTCTCTAAGTCTTCTCTACCCACGTCCTGTCTCTCCCTCTCTTGTTTATATCTTCCTGTTCTATCTCTCCCTTTCATGTCTTTCCTCCCTCTCCCCTCGCCATATTATCCTACATCCTTTCCCTTCTCCCTCCCTTTCCCTTCTACCCCTTGTCTCGTGTGTGTGTGTGTGTGTGTGTGTGTGTGTGTGTGTGTGTGTGTGTGTGTGTGTGTGTGTGTGTGTGTGTGTCCTTGTGTTTGCGTCCTTGTATACTTGTTTCTGTGCCAGAGACATTGAGTGACTTGAGTCATGAGGTCTTCAACATTGATGGAGTCGGGAGTTTGGTGGAGACTATTGATTCCTCCAGTCTGTGCCGAGAAACATGCAGGTTACCGTACCTCTTAGTGTATGTAGTTTGTTGTGTAGGACAGTTTGGAAGAATCGGTTGCCTCCATGTTTCAGACTGTTGTACGCCCTTGATGAATATATGCCGTTTTTGGTGGTGGTGGTGATGATGGTGATGGCGGCAGTGGGTGAAGTGATCGGGGTTGTTGTTATTAATTAATGATGCGACAACTCATGTAGTTTGTGATCCTCAAGGCACCTTATTAAGGGCTCGGAATCCGATATACCAATTGTTGCCTCCTGCCGCTATTGTAAGATCTTGTTGGGGAAATAATACAACACCAATTTTCAGGCAGTCATGCATTACTATCTTTCTACAAAGACATTTTGCAAGCATAAAAAATGTACACCATCGGTCACGAACAAACAATGAGAACAACAAACAATGACCACAACAAACAATGACCACAACAAACAATGACAACAACAAACAATGACAACAACAGTATACAGTAACTTGGCAACAGTGAACTGAAGTCCACAGAAGGAGACTTTGTGACTCTTTAAGTCTTATTTTAGCTCTTTTATATCCTTCTTCATACTTAAACCCTGACCAATCAGATGTACAGTCGGCGGCAAAAGTCCTGTCGCCATATTTGCCAAGTCATGAAGTAAAATATGGAAATATAAGTTTTATTGGTTCGTAAACTGAAAAAAACAGAGATGTGTATTATTTTGCGCCATGGATATTGTAATTCTGTGTTGGTGAATGTGTTTTATTCGATAATTTCTCACGTGTAATGCTTCAAGAAACACTGAACGAGGCGACAGGACTATTGCCGCCGACTGTACAGATAAAGAAAATTATTCTTTCGTTGTGGCAGTGTGTATTTTACATTGAATTCACATTTTTGCATTGTTATCTTTGTTTCTCTTTAGTGCTATTGTGATTACAGTGCCATTGTGTGTGGCTGCAATACGGTAATACCCGGAGTTTAGTAGTGGTTGTTGGTGTTGATGGTGATGGTGATGTTGATGGTGTTGATGGTGATGGTGTTGATGGTGATGGTGATTGTGATGGTGTTGATAGTGATGGTGTTGATAGTGATGGTGTTGATGGTGATGGTGATGGTGTTGGTGTTGGTGTTGATGGTGATGGTGTTGATGGTGATGGTGATGGTGATGTGTTGGTGTTGATGGTGATGGTGATGGTGATGGTGTTGATGGTGATGGTGATGGTGTTTGATAGTGATGGTGTTGATAGTGATGGTGTTGATGGTGATGGTGTTGGTGTTGGTGTTGATGGTGATGTGGGTTGATGGTGATGGTGATGGTGTTGATGGTGATGGTGATGGTGATGGTGTTGATGGTGATGGTGATGGTGAACCAGATTGTGTTGATAGCGGTGGTGGTGGTTGTTAATTTGGTAGTGGGTGATGTAAGTCCATATATAATTTATGATCCATAATTACAATCAAATCAGAATCATAGATCAAAACAAGTCACTTAAATATGCATGTTTTTGTTTTTTTCATTGTTCAAGACTCGATCCTCTCCAAGGACAAAGTTCTTCTGTCTTCCTAAACACAGTGTCGCATCCGTCAAGTAGATAAATTCATAATAAACAAAGTGACTTATGTTTGTTTTGTCGAGTAATTGATAAGTCAAGTTTGCAGACGGGTAAACATTGTCAAATTCTTCCCTGGGACGTGGTGGTGAAATAATTACTCTAGTCGTGTATAATCAAGTCAACAAATTTCACGGCCTTGTAGGGTAATTTTCTCCAGGCAATATGTAAGGTAAACCAAGATATAAAAAAAAAAAAAAAAAAAAAAAAATAATAATAATAATAATAAACAAATAAATAAATAAAGTACATAAATAATAATTGATGATAAAAATAGCATCTAACCTTGCTTCATTGTTGTATATTTCACGAGTTATGGTATAGGCTTGGGGAACCTTGAATGAGCAATTATAGGAGGTGGGGGTAAGATTAGAGTTAACTACTGCTGCTGCTGCTGCTGCTGCTGTGTGTCTCGTCCCCCTCCCGTGGCTATTCTGGGTCCAGGGGGAACTTTATATTGCATAGTGTGTGTGTTCTGGGCTAAGGTCAGAGGGAGGCCTGCAGTGCTCTTCGTCTTCTTCCTTTTTCTTGTCTCGCCCATGCATGCATTTTCTCTCGCTGCAAAACACACACACACACACACACACACACACACACACACACACACACACACACACACACACACACACACACACACACAACTCACTCACTCACACTCACTCACACACACACACACACACACACACACACTCACTCACCCACTCACTCACTCACCCACTCACTCACTCACTCACTCACTCACTCACTCACTCACTCACTCACACTCTCTCTCTCTCTCTCTCTCTCTCTCTCTCTCTCTCTCTCTCTCTCTCTCTCTCTCTCTCTCTCTCTCTCTCTCTCTCTCTCTCTCTCTCTCTCTCTCTCTCTCTCTCTCTCTCTCTCTCTAACACAGAAGCCACTTTGTTTATCATCTATTAATTAGTTCCTTTTTTTCTTTCGATTACACTATACTATTAACCCTCAAATCTCTTCCCTCTCACTTTCACTAGCGATACCCTACACTACAATATTCACACCACTCCTCCTCCTCCCCCCATTTTATTATCATCATCATCCACTTTATACTGTTCACCCTTGGCTTCCCGGTGTTATCCATGCACTAATCAACGTCTAATGAATACAACTTATCTAATGAATACTTATAGTGTATTTATTAGATCTTGGTACTGATATCCTGGTCCTAATCAAACGCTTCTCTTTGCTGTTTAATAGGTTATAGTACCATTATTTGAGGTTCTCTGTGTGTGTGTGTGTGTGTGTGTGTGTGTGTGTGTGTGTGTGTGTGTGTGTGTGTGTGTGTGTGTGTGTGTGTGTTATTTCCTCGTCGTTAAGTGGTTTTGTAAGAAAGCCTTGACCATGATCAATAACGTTAGGGATGGTTAGGCACGATAATAGCTCCAGTGAAAATAAAAGAAAACTAATTCAGGTGAAATCTGGGTTACTCACAATGACTTTAACTGCCAAGAAAGTTGTATTAAAGTTTATCTTTTTATTAGTGTGGTTTGCTTTATTAGATGCGGGTTTGTCAGGGTTGCCAAGTGTTGTGATTGCTATACTGACAAATCAAATTATACTCGTCTCCAAACTCAAGTGTCTCACTGTCTATATGTTGATTTATCAATGATACTATGCTGGATTGAGAGCTGAAGGAGTGTATTCGTAGTAGGTTGTATTTACCGAAATGGAGAGTGGTATTTGGACCTTTGTATAATGTATTGTGTAGTTAGAAAGTTTTGAACTTGACTTGTCCTTTCAGGTAATTAGTCGTAGGCTGGTGTATTTGTAGTTATATTTGTGTAATAGGAACGTGCATTTGACCCAATTCCATCAAATTTCCATGTAGCTCCCCTGAACCTAGACTGGGATAGGACCTGAGGACAGTGTAGCAATGAATGGTGTGTGACCTTGAAACGACCACTTCCATTGTAACACGAGTACCGGGTGGAATCTACGTCACCACATAAACAATAACACTTCACTCATGCACTCTTCAACACAAAATTTTGCAACTATACTCCTACATAATATAAAATACAGTATACGTATAGCATCACACACAAGCGTACATATATACATGTCACACGTTTCTCTGCAGACACGCACATGCCACTTACCAATTATTTCGCACAGAACAGCTTGGGTATATAAGATCGATTCAATTTTATGTCCAACAGTTATCCATTACATGCGGGCACTTTTGAGAACGAGGCAAATTTCTTACAATATGTGATAGTTGATATTCTACTCATATCGTGCCTATAGTTTTTTTTTTTTTTTTTTTTTTTTTTTTTTAATAACTAAAGACTAAGGGACGTGTATTATTGTAGGCATATATAGTTTTTTTTTTTAACTAAAGACTAAAGGAACCTGAAATATTGTTGGACTGTTGGTGGCAAGTGAGTGATTCCTCCAAACCAAATAATAAAAACAGCTCCTGTCCTGAGTGAATCTGAACACTGTCATAATCTGAAGGAATCACTCATTAGTCACTAGCCTCCAGTTCACCCATATCACAGGTTCCTTAAGGTGGTAATTCTTTTTTGGTACATTGGAGTGTCTTCATTCCTCCAAAATATGCCAGGAAACAGGACCAGATGAACAAAAATAATGGTGTTCTGTTGCTTGGAATAGTTTGGAGGATTCAGTTGCTCCAGATTTACCAACACAAAACTTCCCCCTTAAGCACCCTGTGATCGTGTATGGAGATTGGAGGCTTCTGATTCCTCCTGACTATACCACTAAACAAGCTTCTTCCATATAGGTGGGTGTTTCGTGACAATATTTGAAGGGCTCATTTACCTCCAACTATCTGACTACATCACAGAGTCCCTTAAGCACCCTGTGATCGTGTATGAAAATTGGAGGCTTCTGATTCCTCCTGACTATGCCACGAAACAACAAGCTCCTTCCATATACAGTAGGTGTGTGTGTGTGTGTGTGTGTTTCGTGGCAATATTTGAAGGACTCATTTATCTCCAATTTTCTGACTGCATCACAAGGTCCTTTAAAATATAATATGAATACGAAGAAGAAACTAAATATATTACTGTATATAAAGGCATGGCAGTGCAGTTGTTCTTACACGAATACTGTACATACGATAAAAAAACAACAACAACAACTATAGAGCAGGAGAGGTATGATGGTTATGTAAATGATCGGATCAGCTCATGATGCCCCTGGAATAAACAAGCTATTTTTCAGTAGCCAACGTCTGGAGGTGTCAAAATGTTTCACACGGGAATTGCATCGATATTTATTTATTTATTTACTTTTTTTTTTTTTTTTTCGTGTGTACGTCAGTTTAGCCGATGCGTCACTTGAGGATATTACTTGTCCTTTTTATCTGCAACCATGAGACTTTCCGTGACGCGTTTAGTCCGTGTGTTGGTAGTGACGTGGTGCCCCTGGTTGGCCTTGTTCCTCCTGTAGGCTGTGATGTCACGATGCCTGTCACATTACGTCACCCGTTACCCTCCCCCCCTCAGGCACAAAAAATAAGAAGACGTACTTGTTGTTTTTTCTCGCATATAAGGGCTTCCTCCTCCTCCTCCTCCTCCTCCTCCTCCTCCTCCTCCTCCTCCTCCTCCTCTTCCTCCTCCTCTTCCTCCTCCTCCTCCTCCTCCTCCTCCTTCTTCTTTCCCCTTTCTCTTCTCCATCCTTCCCTCTTCTTCCTCCTCCTCCTCCTCCTCCTCCCTCTTTCCTCTCCTCTTTCCCCTTTCTCTTCTCCATCTTTCCCCTTTCTCTTCTCCATCTTTCCTCCTCCTCCTCCTCCTCCTTCCTCCTCCTCCTTCTCCTCCTCCTCCTCCTCCTCCTCCTCCTCCTTCCTCCTCCTCCTCCTTCCTCCTCCTCCTCCTCCTCCTCCTCCTCCTCCTCCTCCTCCTCCTCCTCCTCCTCCTCCTCCTCCTCCTCCTCCTCCTCCCCCCCCCTCTTTCCTCTCTTTCTCCTTTCTCTTCTCCATCTTTCCCTCCTCCTTTCTTCATACAAAGTCTCTACTCCTTCATCTCATTCCTTCCCCCAATTCTCCTCCCCCCCCTCTCTCTCTCTCTCTCCCTTTCTCCGTGCTCATCCTTCTCATCTCCCCTTTACCCCTAGCTGCCTCTCGTGTTCCCTCCGTCTTTCTCTCCCTCTCTCACCCATTCTTCCCCTTCTCTACTCTACCTTTACTTGCCTCTCATTCTCCCTCCCCTTTCCTTTCCCCCTCTCCCCCTCTCTATCTTTCTTTCTCTCTATCTCTCTCTCTCCTCCTTACACACCCCTTTCTCTCTTCTCTCATCTTTTCTCTTCCCAATCCTATACACCCCCCTCTCTCCCTCCTCCCCCCCTCTCTCTCTCCCTCCTCTCTCTCTCTACCTCCCCCCGTCTCTCTCTCTCTACCTCCCCCCTCTCTCTCTCTACCTACCCCCCTCTCTCTCTCTCTACCTCCTCCCCTCTCTCTCTACCTCCCCCCTCTGTCTCTCCCTCTCTACCTCCCCCCTCTGTCTCTCCCTCTCTACCTCCCCCCTCTGTCTCTCCCTCTCTACCTCCCCCCTCTGTCTCTCTCTCTACCTCCCCCCTCTGTCTCTCTCTACCTCCCCCCTCTGTCTCTTCCTCTACCTCCCCCCTCTGTCTCTCTCTCTCTACCTCCCCCCTCTCTCTCTCTCTACCTCCCCCCTCTCTCTCTCTCTACCTCCCCCCTCTACCTCCCCCCTCTGTCTCTCCCTCTCTACCTCCCCCCTCTGTCTCTCTCTCTCTACCTCCCCCCTCTGTCTCTCCCTCTCTATCTCCCCCCTCTGTCTCTCCCTCTCTATCTCCCCCCTCTGTCTCTCTCTCTCTCTCTCTCTCTACCTCCCCCCTCTCTCTCTACCTTCCTCAGTGTTCATCCAAGGTCTGGCAGCCTGAAGGACGTTTGGTACACTCCCGCGTCTTTCCGTTAAATCCTCTCGTTGTTTATATAGTGTGATGATGGAGTTGTTGTTGTTGTTGTCCTGGGATTTGTTTTGTAGGGCCTTGTTTGTTTTGAAGATGTGATGTGTGATGGTGGAGTTGTTGTTGTTGTTGTTGTTGTTGTTGTCCTGGGATTTGTTTTGTAGAGCCTTGTTTGTTTTGAAGATGTGATGTGTGATGATGGAGTTGTGGTTATTGTTGTCCTGGGATTTGTTTTGAAGATGTGATGATGTTGTTGATGTTGTTGTTGTTCTGGGATTTGTTTTGTAGAGCCTTGTTTGTTTTGAAGATGTGATGTGTGATGATGGAGTTGTTGTTGTTGTTGTCCTGGGATTTGTTTTGAAGATGTGATGTGTGATGATAGAGTTGTTGTTGTTGTTCTGGGCTTTGTTTTGTAGGGCCTTGTTTTGAAGATGGGATGTGTGATGATGGAGTTGTTGTTGTTGTCCTGGGATTTGTTTTGAAGATGTGATGTGTGATGATGGAGTTGTTGTCCTGGGATTTGTTTTGAAGATGTGATGTGTGATGATGGAGTTGTTGTTGTTGTTCTGGGCTTTGTTTTGTGGGGCCTTGTTTTGAAGACTCAGCTTATCTAAATGAGTGACAGTGTATATCAATATCTGTATCAGTCAGTCAGTCAGTCTGTTAAGCCCATCTGTATGAGTGACTATGTATATCAATATCTGTATCAGTCTGTCAGTCAGTCAGTCTGTTTGGCTTATCAATATGTAATATATTTATGGGACTCTCGACGTGAAGAGGTCCAAGTACTACCTTCTAACACGACACCTCAATCTACTCCATATTAAAGCTACTACTCTCGTCCACTCTGTCTGTTGTCTCACTCGTGGGTCTTCTTGTCCGGAGAGAGTACCAAGCATTATCGAAAGTTGAAAAAAATATATATTATATGACATTACCGAAGCCTTCAAACCATGTCACGAACCGGACCGTACGGTGTGCATGAGTGAGTTGCAAGACAGGTTTGTTCGGTATATATTCCTGTCACCAACACCATCCCAACATTACCAGCAGTTAGAATAATAATTTTTGGATACATGACAGTTCTTGGACCTTTCTGGTACGATTTATGTTTGGTTACCCTTATAAGGCCTTACTAATTTTATTTGTATGTTTGTCTATGTAATGTGTATGTATAGTATATAATTTTCTTAAACAGTTTGGTAATCTGTCACTTTATCTTTATTTAATTTGCTCTTGAAATTATGGTTTCAGTGGATGACATGATGTTTTTTTAAGTGTTATGAATCATTTTTTATCATAATGCTCTCGTCGTAAATCATAAATAGCTTGATGAAAATGTGTAGAGCTAAACATTCTTATCGACACTGGAGTAAAATCACACCTAATCAAGTTACTAGTAATGTGAGAGTTTGATTAAATATTTATCGACTTTGTCTGCACGAGCAAAAAATGAACCAAACCAAACAGGTCGGACGAGGATGTGATTTGTGACTTTTTATTCTTTGTCGTTTGTCTGTTTAGGTCACTCACTCCATACATATAGACCTTGGATGGTGGTGGTGGTGGTGGTGGTGGTGAGAGGCTGAGGTTGATCGCACTAGGAAGCCTTACTAGTTGGACCAGCAGAGAAGTGAGTGCGTTTTGGTTGAGGGCCACCTTTTGTGTTACAGTCAACAGCGACGTAATGTTTTTCACCTGTCAAAATTTGGATTGGGTTATGAATATGGTGACGATATTTATTTACAGCATAATGTATAAACAGACAGACAGACAGACGGAAAACGAAACAGATAGACAGAGAACAGACAGACAGAGACAGGCAGAGAGGGACAAGGCTGACAGTGAGATGAAAGAAGGATGTAGAGATGAATGCGAAGATGGTAATAATGAGTGAGACGCGTGGTAATGTCATAATACCGGAGAGGTGAAGGTGAGGTGCAGGGAAGGGGTGGAGGAAAAGGAGGGAAGGTGCTGAGGAAAAGAAGGGAAGGTGCTGAGGAAAAGGAGGGAAGGTGCTGAGGAAAAGGAAGGAGGGTGCTGAGGAAAAGGAAGGAGGATGGAGGAAAAGGAGGGAAGGTGCTGAGGAAAAGGAAGGAGGGTGGAGGAAAAGGAGGGAGGATGCTGAGGAAAGATACATTAGCCGCTCTTTCAGGATTTTGGGGTAACATGTTGTAGTCAATTTTTGGAGTAACTGATGAAGGTGAATAATAAGGAATGCATTGGGGAAGATGAGGGGGGAGGTGGTGGGGGGGTGGTTTACAGTATATGGTGGGGTTGGGAGGGGAGGGGTCAGGGTAAGGGGTGAAGGCAAAAGGAGGTGAAGACCGTAATGAGTGGGTGGGGGGGTCAAGGAAGGTAACTGTGACGTCACCACCGTTATGACACACACACACACACACACACACACACACACACACACACACACACACACACACACACACACACACAGTAAATTATCTTCTTGGTTTAATATGAGGAAGTTCTATTGCAGACACAACTAATTCCTAGACAAGTGTTGAAACTGTGTCAAGGGGAAGGAAAAACAGCATGATAGCTGGTCTGTCAGTGCCTGTTTGATTCTGTGCTGAATTATAGAGAAATTTTGTGTTCGCGAATTATAGAGAAATTTTGTGTTCGCGTATTTAACTAAGGATCATATAAACAAATTAGCTTCTTCTTTTCCTGCTTTATTATTATTATTTATTATTATTATTATTATTATTATTATTATTATTATTATTATTATCTCACAACACAAACATCAACAAGTATAAACAAACGTACACACACACACACACACACACTTCGCTGGTGTCTTTGTCTGCCATGCACGTGTTTAAGTTTAATACGTATATATGAACAGTCTGATCACTCACTACTCACGTTATCTTATCGTAATGTTACTTTCAGGGTATCATTGTTGTCACCAGGGGAAGTTTTGTTGTTGACAGTAATATTATTGTCTTACCATATAAGTGCGTGGTTATCATGTTTTATTAGTCATCAATTCACAACCATCAGGATAAAAGATTAAAATGTCGGTTTTAAGGTTAAGCGTTTCCCGATCATTGACGTAAAATCGAGAAATGTTTAGTGATGCGGCTTGGCAGTTAGGCTATTAAAATCATATTAGTGTATGGTTCGGTTTGCTTCTTTATCATTTTAGTTTTATCATTCAAATGGATCAAAACATGAAAACAGAATCAATGGTTCATTAGGCACTGCAGAAGGTATAAGGTATATTTACATCACCTTTTATATCCCCATTTTGAGTTAGTTGTTCATAATCCACAAAAAAAGTGCCTCAATAGTCAGGCAGTAGACCTCATTTTCTCGTAGTAAGTTGCCTTGATGCACACATACCTAACAAACCCAAGTGAGTGTATGACTGGCTGGCTGGTTTAGGCATATATATATATATACACCACCTTAAGGAACCCTGTGATGTAGTCAGAAAATTGGAGTTATACGAGTCCTTCAAATATTGCCACGAAACACACACACCTACTGTATAATGGATGGAGCTTGTTTCATGGTGTGGTCAGGAGGAATCAGAAGCCTCCAGTATTCATATACGATCACAGGGTCCTTAAGAAAGAGAGTAATAAGTGTTGCTGAATGAGAGAAGTGACTATGTAAGCAACATTTGCAAGTGGTGCTGCTGCTGCTGCGACTAATGGTACTTTCAAGTGTTACGTCTGGGTGAAAATGGGAGGTGGCCACGTGAACCCTCTTTGTAAACACCGGCTGAACCAGTTTCCTTTTGCCCTCCCTTCTACATTCCCTTCACTTGACGAAAATAGGACGTGTCAGCTTCTTCTACGCGCTTGCCAAATATGAGATGCGCATCATTTTGTGTATCAGGATGCGTAGCTGTCGTCATACCTACGCCGAGTTGTAGTCAGGTCACCAGCCTCGTTTATAGACTCCATTGTTCAAGTTTTGGCCAAATAGTCAAGGCAGGAAAGTTGACGTATATCAGTTCAAATAGTCAAGGCAGGTAAGTTGACGTATATCAGTTCAAATAGTCAAGGCAGGTAAGTTGACGAATATATCAGTTCATGTTAATAGGATCAAACAACGGCTCACATCTTTCACCATTTTCTCTCACTTTCACCAACAGACGATTGATTACTCTTAGCTGAGGGAAGCACTAGCGTCGAGCAAAGTTACAAATTTATTTCCATTTTAAAGAGCAACTGAAGCAAATAATAGTGATACGCCTGAACGAACGCCAAACGAAATTAAAATGCCACAGAAAACCCCCCCGTCATCCAAAGAGTCAATCATATCCCCAAGTGATGGTACAGTTGGACACAGGAATTCGTGGTACAGCCCAAGTGAAAGATGGTCAATTTCTCCCAATATAAAGTTCCTTAGTGCCAAATAGGAGACATCAGGGGCAGAAGTCAATATTGAGGATGTTAATAAAAAGCAGGTACCTGATAATAGACACTGGTTACTCAAATGGGACAAGTATCTTTCACCTGGGCTGTACCACCAATTCATGTGTCCAACTGTACTTAGGTCTGACATATATTATACTTAAGGGGACAGTACACTTTTGATATACTGGACTAACTTGATTCCTTCAAAGTATGTGAGGAAACAGGACCAGAATAAGAAAAATAATGGTGGCCTGTTGCTTCGAATAGTTTGGATGAATCAGTTACTCCAGATTTACCAACACTTTACTACCCCCTTAAGGAACCCTGGTGATGATGTCAGAAAAGTGGAGTTTAGTGAGTCCCTCAAACATTGCCACGAAGCACCACCTATTAGGAAGGGGATAGTTTCGTGGCATAGTCAGGAGGAATCAGAAGCATCCAATTCTTGTACATGATCGCAGGGGTCTAAAAGGTGGAAATTTTGTCTTCGTAAACCTGGAACAACTGAATCCTCCAAACTATTCTAAGCAACAGAACATTTTTTTTCTTTTTTTTCCCTGTTTCCTGGGATACTTAGGGGGAATCAAGGCACTCCAATGTACCAAAAGTGTATTTATTACCACCTTAATGAACTTGTTTGTATCTTTGGTTGGCTGCACCTCCCTTCTCTCCCACCAATAGAACGATACAACGGGAACGGTGATAAATATCTGGTAATCTGAAGTCGGCTCCGCACTTACTGACAAGCCTATCAATTTTCATGGCTATACTAACTTGAGCTGAGATTTATGGGTATATTACAGGCCTAGTCATTGGCCAAGTGTGTAGCCTACCCCTGACTGGCAGAGTGAGGGTCAGGTTGGGTCATTATTTCTGTCTGTTCTTCGTGTTTGTTTCATCCTCACCTCACCTCACCTCAACATATCCCACCTTGCCTGCATCACTACAACATTCATCACTGCATCATCACACCCCACTACAACATTCATCACTGCATCATCACACCCCACTACAACATTCATCACTGCATCATCACACCCCACTACAACATTCATCACTGCATCATCACACCCCACTACAACATTCATCACTGCATCATCACACACCACTACAACATTCATCACTGCATCATCACACCCCACTACAACATTCATCACTGCATCATCACACACCACTACAACATTCATCATTGCATCATCACACCCCACTACAACATTCATCACTGCATCATCACACCCCACTACAACATTCATCACTGCATCATCACACCCCACTACAACATTCATCACTGCATCATCACACCCCACTACAACATTCATCACTGCATCATCACACCTCACTACAACATTCATCACTGCATCATCACACCCCACTACAACATTCATCACTGCATCATCACACACCACTACAACATTCATCACTGCATCATCACACCCCACTACAACATTCATCACTGCATCATCACACACCACTACAACATTCATCACTGCATCATCACACCCCACTACAACATTCATCACTGCATCATCACACCCCACTACAACATTCTTTACAGTACTTCACCCGCCTCACTAATGATAATAACAAAAACTAACAGTCATGATGAAGCCTATCCCCACCCAACCCAACCCTCCCCCCCTCAGTGAAGCATTAAAGGGGAGAAATTCATTGTTGGTAAATCTGGAGTAACTGATTCCTCCAAACTATTGTAAGCAACAGGCCACATTTATTTTTGTTAATCTGGTCCGGTTTCCTGGCATTATTTTGGAGGAATCTAGGCACTCCAATAAACCAAAAGTAGACTATCCCCTTAAGACGACAAAAAATGTATTATGCCTAGCAGTAGTTTGGGTAAATGCTACTGTACTTGAACTGCTGTATCGAAGGATTAACAATTACCTACGTTAGTAATTAAGTAAAAGAGAGAGAGAGAGAGAGAGAGAGAGAGAGAGAGAGAGAGAGAGAGAGAGGTGTGGGAGGGGAGAGGGGGTACTGCCTCTTCTTGGCTAAATATGTCCCCCTTCATACTCAGTTGACGGCGCATTTACCCCAGGATCTGCCCTCCCCCACCCTCCTCCCTTTATATGGTGCGCGTGTGTGTGTGTGTGTGTGTGTGTTGCTATATCACGCATTAATTTGTGTACAAAATGAGTATCCAGTTGAGTCTGTTTAGCTGTCTGTCTGAATGTGTGCGTCTGTGGTTATACGTGGCGTAAATGTGTGTGTGTGTGTGTGTGTACGCTAATATGGTTATGTATGTACTGTATGTATGTGTTGGCGTGTTCGCATCAATAAATGGCATAAACCCAAACAAGGTTATAATGGTGACTGTGTGCATTGGACCAGACGTATAGGGTTTCATTCCACACATACAGTCAACTTGCCTGCAACGCTTACACAACCACTGACGAGTTGCTTATTTTTTCTCAACATCCCTACATGCTTACTTACTATAACAGAAAAATGAATGATTATATATATATATATATATATATTCAATTTTCTTTATTTCCCTTTGGCACAGATAATATATATATATATATATTTTTTAAGTTCTTTATTTACCTTTAGTACAAGCCCCAACACTCTGGGGAACGTTGCCGCTAAAGGTCATGAAGTTATTTGATACATGGTGGAATATTAATATGAGTAAATATATGTAAACAATTGCAGAAATATCATGAAAAAGAACAATGAAAACATTGATAGTAATATGAAATAACAATAATAAACAGATAATAATGTTCGTGATTGTATAATAGTCTCGGTGTGTGTGTTGCCATGCCTCGGAGTGTACTGTATATACTGCCTCCGTTTCCCTTCCCCAGTCTCTATCTTAATTTATTCTGTTGCCACACTCTTGCATGCCCCATATATCCTTTCACCCATTCATTCATTCATCCACCTATAATATTTATTTATTTATTCGATAAATTGGGTTTAGTCAGACAAAAGCCTTTAATACTGAAATAATTTTCTATAAAACATTAAGATCATATGCATAGTTGGTGTAGAGATCCCAGACAGTCACAGATTCTCATAAAGCATTGATATACATATACATATACATATAGTTGGTGCAAAGATCCCAGACAAAGACAGTGTACATATTCACATAATGTATTTAGATGACATACATATAGTTGGTGTCGAGATCCCAGACAGTCACAATGTACAGATTCACATAAAGTAGGTTTGTTTGTCTGGGTTGCACAAGGTGAACTCTTCTTCCCAGGTTGTGGCTTCCGTAGCGACACACGGGAACCACAACAGTCAGGGTGCGTGGGAGAGGCCACGCTTCTCTCCCAGGCACGCCCCTAACGCTAATGGCCACCACCAAGTCGTATATAGCGTATTGACAGGTTGGTTGGTCCGACTGATCGCCTTAACGGGGGTTCTGCTTATATAGTCATTGGTCCCATCTCCAGGTGGATGGTTGTGACTCTCGTTGGGTACATTCACACTGGGAAGGTCAGATTCATTGGGTTTTCTATGAGTACGGTTATAGGGTGTGCATTTCAGAAGGTTTGTCGGGTGGGCTGTGTGTATACTCATTTCAGACAGAACCACAGTTGTTTTGCACTCAGCTAATTGTGAGTAAATATTAATGTCAGGTGGGGTTGGGCACGTACTGTATATACGTGCAGTGTTTGCAGTTTCTGTTCAAAATAAGATACATTGTACTATAAGGCAAACTCTGTAAGCCAAGAAACTTTGACCCCCCCAGAAAATCTTGCATAATGAAAAAAAAAAACCACACAGTGGGAAGAACAAGGAAACTAGAGAGTATAAATAGAAGAGGTTATGTAAGAAGGTTTAGACGAGTGTATCCGCATCGAAACTCTTCCCAAGCTGCATGAAGGAAGTGAAAGTGCTCATATTATTTTCACATGAGGATTAGTGTTATTATTGTGAGGGTGACGTGGCGAGGCGGTCACGTACAATCTTGTGCGTGCAGACCTGCTCTCTCCTCACTATAAAATTCAGTGAGTTTGGAGGAAGGAGGAAGTTACAGAGATGCTTTGAGAATGTGCGGGTGTGTGTGTGAGGGGGGCGGGTGTACATGCATGCTGTTCAGAGTGTGTGTGTGTGTGTGTGTGTGTGTGTGTGTGTGTGTGTGTGTGTGTGTGTTGAAAGAGCTATACTAAAATTATTACTGCTTGAGAACAGGAAAAGGACTGTAACATTAATGAACATGATTGAGGTGAGTAACAATATAAAGCTAAATTTCATATCATATACCCATCTTGAAATTTGGATACATTTCAATATCTTTAATGTGCAGGTATTTTTATTTTTTTGCTCGTAGTGTCGTAGCCACTTTATCATTCGTCGTGGTTGCAGATAGTTTGCGGAAATATATAAATAAAAGGCACGAGGAAGCCGCTACATGTTCACCAAGTTAGCACACACACACACACACACACACACACACACACACACACACACACACACACACACACACACACACACACACACACACACGATAGTAGTGATCGTGTTTGTGATGACGACAACGATAATATTATTGGTGCTGTGTACCTTGGATCGGATACACTAACTTCCCCACCATTACAACATGAAAAAAATAAATAATAATGATCATAGGTTAAATCCGGCCCTGGGTTCAGCTCCTCTGCCAGGGAGTATAGTGTGTGTGTGTGTGTGTGTGTGTGTGTGTGTGTGTGGTTTGAGTGGGTGGGATTATTTTGGCTCCATCTGTCCCTAGAACTTTCACAGGCACTCTCGTCTCATGCCAGTGTGAGTAGGTGTGAAGATGTGGAGTGAAGGTCAATTAATTAGTGTGGCTTTTGTGGGATTTATATATACACTTTGTATCTTTTGTATTTATTTACTTTTTTGCAGCTTTGTAAGGGGAAAGAACGAGTAAAAGAGAGGGCAAAGGTAATGAATGATTCCTCCAAACTTTTCCATGCAACTGGTCACCATTATTTTGTGTTAATCTGGTCCCGTTTCCTGGCGTACTTTGGAGGAATCAAGGAGCTCTAATGTACAGTCACGAACACTAATTAATATTTAGGTGTGCTTCGAATACCTAGAGACAGTATATAAATGCACAATAAGATCTTCATTGAAATTAGTTAGTTCGTTGGTGAATTGGACTGTTCAAAGCTTCAACCAAAGCTGTATACTTATTAGTGCTCGTGACTGTACCAAAAGTGTATTACCCCCTTTAAGCATATATGACTGAGGAATGTTATGATCAAAGGCTTCGAATGTTCATATGACACAGGTTACATGGATGGATGGATGGATGTGAGCAGGCAGTTGTCCGAACACTAATTTATTCTGCAGCGCTGCATGGCTTCGGCTTCCTACTAGCCAATCTGCTGGTGTCGAAACTTTGAAGTGTGGGTGGGTGTACACTCGTGATACATAATTTCTGACCAGAGTGTGAGGAGCAGAAAGCTTCGAATCGCCTCGTATTGCTCATTTCCCCACTCAGTATACACCTATAGAGGCTGAGTTCGAATGCAGGGTAGACTATGTGTGTGTGGTGCCTGCTGTTCGTCTCTGGTCAAAGATTACGTATCACGAGTGTCCTATCAAAGACAAAACTCGTGTCGTGAAATCTGGTGAAAACATATTATGGTAGAGGACTAAACATACTGGACTTGAACGTTAATGTGGTGGTGTTTTCATTATGTTTCACAAGTTATATTAAATCATTGGACGAGACAGCGACACGAGTTTTGTCTTTGATAGTACGGTCGACTCACATGGGCGTCATAATATATACTTCAATGTTTCAGTCCTTAGTGCTTCATATTTGTTTGAACATTACCAAGATTGAACTATTTTTCTAACCTTGATGAACTAATCTTAATTAAACTACACACAGATTTAATACTACACTCAAATTTTTTACCCTCACACGACGCAATTAGTATAAGATATTTTTTTTGTGCATATCAAGTCTTGCTAAATAATATGAGTTATCGTATGTTAGCATCAAGAGAAATCGAGAATCATCCTTGCATGAGACGGTAAAATATGACGGTGAAGTATGACGCAAATAATATGACGATGAGGTATGACGCAAATATGAGTCGACTGGGCAGGAGAGGTTAAGTTTATTTACTTTTTTTTTTTTTTTTTTTTTTTTTGTGTGTGTGTGTGTGTGTGAAATTGAAGGCTACTGATTCCTCCGAACTATATCAGGAAGCACATCCCCTGGTAGTATCATTTAGGTGATTTTGATTCCTGGGATAGCTTGAAGGAATCAGTATAGTAACCATCTAATTTATTACCATAGTAGAGGTTCTCCCCTTGGAGGAATCAGTTGGCAACACTTTTACCCTCAATAGAATAATATCCCCTTAAAACATCACACTGCTGCTGCCTTCCTCCTGCCGCCCTCATTTCCCGTATTCCTTGCCAGGCTTAAGGTGGTAGTATACTTTTTTGGTACATTGGAGTGCCATGATTCCTCCAAAGTATGCCAGGAAACAGGACCAGATAGACAAATATAATGGTGTTCTGTTGCTTGGAATAGTTTGGAGGATTCAGTTGCTCCAGATTGACCATAGTTTGGAGGATTCAGTTGCTCCAGATTTACCGTAGTTTGGAGGATTCAGTTGCTCCAGATTTACCATAATTTGGAGGATTCAGTTGCTCCAGATTTACCATAATTTGGAGGATTCAGTTGCTCCAGATTTACCATAGTTTGGAGGATTCAGTTGCTCCAGATTTACCATAGTTTGGAGGATTCAGTTGCTCCAGATTTACCATAGTTTGGAGGATTCAGTTGCTCCAGATTTACCAACACAAAACTTCCCCCTTTAACTGCACATTTCCCCGCCCCTCTTGACTAATGGTGGTGCTTGACCCGAGGAAATGACACCGTCTGGCTGGCCTCGCACGGTCATATTGTCGATTGCAGAGGTGAATTCATGACTAAATTTACCAACCACAGGGATTAAACTAAATACGGTGCGGTTATATATAATTAGAAACAGGAGGGATTACACTAATTACAGTACAGTTTTATTTTGTAAGCATCTGCATAGTTTTATTTATAGGGACCTGAGAAGTTAGTTTTTTATGGTGAAAGAATATAGAGACTAATTATCATCATCTGTATTGCTAAAGGAACTGTTAACTCGACATTTCTTTTCAATTAGAGAGTGGTTGAGTTTAAGGGTGTATAGTTTGTTTACAAGTTAAGGGACCCTGTGTTGTAGTCAGAAAATTGGAGGTAAATGAGTCCTTCAAATATTGCCACGAAACACTACCTATATGGAAGGAGCTTGTTTCGTGGCATAGTCAGAAGGAATCAGAAGCCTTCAATTATTTTCATACACGATCACAGGAGCCTTAAAGGGACGGCGTAGAGGAAATATTTGTAGCTTTTTATGGTGAAAGAGTATAGGGAATAATTATTTGTATTGCTAAAGGAACTGTTGACTCGACATTTCCTTTCAACTAGAGAGTGGTTGAGCTTAAGGTGTATAAGTTTGTTTACAAGGCAGTGGGGCGGCGTATAGGAAATATCTGTCACTGTTTTTCCTGGCTCCTAAGACACAAACCCTGCCACAACAAGCGACAGGGGGGCTAAACTCGTCTCTGAAGGTCACACTCATGAATCTCCTCTTTCTCCTCATCATGTTCCTCCTCTTCCTATCCTCTACCTCTTCCTCTCCTCCTACTCCCACTCTCATTCTCCTCTTCCTCCTACTCCCACTCTCATTCTCCTCTTCCTCCTCCTCTTCCTCTCCTCCTCCTCCCACTCTTTTTCTCCTCTTCCTCCTCTTCTACCTCTTCCTTTCCTCCTCCCACTCTTATTCTCCTCTTCCTCCTCCTCTTCCTCCCACCCACTAGTCCTCCTCCTCCTCATTCAGCCTCGGGTTTGGCAATACATATACTATAATTAATGTTCCCTCACTCGGTATGGCCTATAGCTGTTGACGTCTGAATGGGTTATGGGAGGTATAGGTATATATTCTCAACTTCATCACGTGTATGAGTCCTGTTGGAAGTTTTCTCTCTGCTTTGTTTTCCTTCCATTTCGTGTCTCGTTTTACATTTCCGTTTTGCCTTTTCGTTCCATATTGTCTTTTCCTCTTAGATATTTTCTTTTCTTATCTTCCCTTTTCTCTCTTAGATTATTATTTTCGTATTGTTTTTTTTATTTTGTCTTGTTTCTTGTCGTCTCTGTCTTGTATTTTTCTTTCTTATATTATTGACATATAGAATTATTAGTTTACTTACTTACTTTTACTACATCAAGTCACGTGTTTTTTAAAGTGAGAGGAATAGTAAAATGAGAAGAGGAGGAGGAAGTAAAGGAGGAAAATGTGACGAAGGAGGAAGTGGAAGAGGAAAATGTGAAGGAGGAGGAAGTGGGGGAGGAAGAGGAGAGGAGAAGGCTCCCAGCAAAACACCTGTGTTTGGCCATCTCCCCTGACGTCAGCAGCCCCATGGAACTGTATTGGGACAAGTTACAGTGTGTGTGTGTTTTATATGTTTGTTGGTGTGTTTGTCTTCCTCCCCGCCACCACCACAACTACAGTCACCACTACAACACATTATCACAACCATCACACATCACTACTACCACCACCACCACCACCACCACCACAGCCACCACTACAGTCACCACTACAACACATTATCACAACCATCACACATCACTACTACCACCACCACCACCACCACCACAGCCACCACTACAGTCACCACTACAACACATTATCACAACCATCACACATCACCACCACCACCACAACTACAGTCACCTCTACAACACATTATCACAACCATCACACATCACTACTACCACCACCACCACAGCCACCACTACAACACATTATTATCATAACCACCACACATCCAACCATCACACATCACTCCCCATAACACCACCACCCCTTCCATAACCACAACTAATACAACCATCACCACCACACATTCATCACTCCCACAGTTCAGTCCAGGACTTATACTCAACGCTGCTGTCACTCTCCTCAGATAGTCCAGCCACAAATATCACTACATAGTCAGAGATGTCTTTCATAGCATTAATACATAGTCAGAAAATTCGTTCATAGCATAAATACATAATAAGAAAATTCGTCATAACTTC